>KZ346651.1:12686-25543 GCA_002352805.1 Teladorsagia circumcincta | reverse complement strand
TCTCTCCAACCAAATCAATCGCCACGTCCAGACCTGCGGCGAGCGACTAGATAAACGGTGGCGGAGACAGGCGGACCCGCCAAGATTGAGCCATCCTAGCTCTCCGAGGTCAAATGTCGTTCTTTCCGTGGAGTCCTCCTTTCAACAGCGTTATTAGAGAATAACACCTACTTTCCATAGGTTGAAGAAATAGGTTATCGGTAATGTGTACAAGGCAAGCAGGTCGGAGCTAATGAGCTTGCGTCAAATGTTGCTGCAAGTAAAATTGTAGAAGGTAGATAGTAGTACCGAGACAGATCAAGAGCTTCTGATTTCCAAAATAGGCTATTTAAGAGCCTCATTCATTTGATGGATTATATAAATATAAGAGTACATTATCATTACCGCAAATACTCTTTGCAGGATTAACTTGAAGTGCAGAGGAGCGCGGGTCAGTTTGGGCAACGCATCTAACCGTAGTTATTCCGGGGCGGGCCAAAGTAGGTACCTCTTTGATCTAAATACGAACCCCAGACGTAAAACCAGACCTTGAAAGTACCTTTAGCAGCATTGTTTATATCATACTGTATCGAGACATGCGAAAACTGGTCAAGACATATTTAGCGCAAATGTTCATAGTTAGCTATGAAGAGTGGTTATAGATAATCCGCAAGTGTTTGCAGGTACTTTCAGCAGCATTGCTTATATCATACTGTATCGAGACATGCGAAAACTAGTCAAGACATATTTAGCATGCAAATGTTCCCCTGTCGAAAGTATGGGAAGCTCCGTATCTTCCAATGGAGTTTTTTATACAACTAGATTCTAAACATGATATCACTTAACAGACTCAAGTTAGGCAAGATCAAGCCTAACTAGTGCTACTTATTTGTATTCTTGTCTCCTCTAAGATGGAAGTGTTGCTGGCAGTAAATTTATTAGTGTTTTTTTTTTCAGAAGTGTTTGACAATTTTGCACACTAGTTCTGCTTTCTTTGTTAACATCTGCTTTCTACAGATATGCAGTGCAATTTCATACGTAATACAAGGAGCATCTGATGCTCGTGAAAGGGACGCATTTTGGATTAGCTCTTTGGGAGATATATGATAACCACGTATGAAATATCTATGAAGGGAATTTTTCAGCTTTATCTGGTGTGCCAACATGTTAAATGCTCTGATGCCTTTTGTGGGAAGCGAAATGCCTCTTACACCTCAGAGTTTTATCATGTTCTATCGTATAATGCTATCTATCTGCAGATAGATCAGCTTCAGCGAATGTGCTCAGCTTGATGTTTTTTTCTTATTCTTAGGAAGAATATCGTTGTTATGCGTGCTCCAACAGCTAATAGCGAAATAAGCCATTATCTGCGTCAAGAAGTACATTCTTTTCGCATTGTGAATAACGTTAAATTAGGAACAGCGACATACACATTAGCTCTCTTGTATTCGAGATAAAAAGCAAAATCTACGTGTACGCCGGATTCTGAATAAAATTCTGTTGAACCATCTTCATTTATTTGTGGCTCATAATAATGCAAACAGTACTACAGTCCATATTCCAGCCTCAGGGTAGGCGTGTAAGCGGAAGTGACGTGGCTGCTACCGCACTTGATAGAAGTTGCTTTGATAAGCTGCTTCCAACACACATTGCTGGATATCAGCGAAGAATGCTGGCAACAACTTGTCCACGCAACTTCTATCAAGTGCGGCACCAGTGACGTCACTTCCGCTTACACGCCTACCCTGAGGCTGGGATATGGACTGTAATGCTAATCCCTGCACAATTAGGAGGCGAGACGTAGGATGAGGCGCGGTGGCCTCGGTTCCGAGATGATTCTTATCATTCAAGCTAATCCGTCTGCGCTGGAGTAGGTGTTAGAATCGGTCAATTCAGTCGCCAGTTAAAGGCGAACGTTGGGATTAGCCCGAATAGCAGGAAGAGTACCGTGAGGTAAATCGTGGAGTCCGCACATAAATAGATCATGCCAGCTTCGTCGCAGAAATTGAATGGGTCTGCGCACACCTAACCTGGGGATATCCGAAGGGCTCCAACGTCATCTGGAACGACGAACGGAATTTTGAGCGTTTGACAGATCCACGTAGGTGGCCACTATGAAGAATTTCTTATGCAATAGGGTGTGCTCTTCAATATTAAGTTGGGTGCACTCGCTTTGAATTGAGCAAAGTGTGATTGAATCCGTTTGAGTAAGGAGGCAAAATGCCTTTTTCATTGCCCCCCCCCTGTACATTTATTATCACGCATGTAATGCATGTCCATGCAGGTGTAACCGAGAAAGTAAAACAGCAACAGCTATAGAACAATTGTGTTGTGGAATCTAAACAACAGAACTCATTCAGCACTCGAACATGAAGAGAAAGCGCTCTTTCGAAGCCACTGAACATATGCGGAACCTGTATAGCCTATCTATTCTCAACTACTTAGTACTCGCACGAAACGATGAGAACTTAGTTTCCAAGCATGACTATGTATAAATCTGGTATAGTCCAGAATATGAGAGCGCAGTAGCTAAGCTTCCACAAAATCGACAGTAACTTTCATTAGACCAACGTTGCGGTGTTTTCACCTTCTTCAGAGCCTGTAAAACCCGATAGCCATTTAGGAAACTACCCGTTCAAACACAATTTCAACTTACAGGAATCATTCAACAGAGCGATGTCGTGGAGGAAGATGAGAACGAACCTTCAGAGATGCTAACCAGAGAGGTCCATCTGCCACCCCGAGCTGAAAGTAACGCGATTTAAATTCTTAAAGGAAGCATTCACGCTCGCTGCCACGTTGAAATTGCTATCCACGCGCTATCAGTCGATAAGGTGTGAGGTAGATAAATTCGGACGAGCGTATTCCTATGAAAGATACGATAAGGAGATACGGCTGCTAAGAAACATCTGGCAGGACCCCTATCCACTCCAGTACACTGCATTTCTTATCCTCTCTATGAGAATTATCGTGGACACTTCCTTTAAGCAATGTCATGGAAGATCATTTGCTCTAACAAGCGGGGCCTTTCAGGGCGACCCTCGCTTTTTCAAAATGATTTCTTGCATATCGCAGGGCAGCAAGTTGGAAACACAGATCCATGTTTCGTTTTCGCTGAACGGTTTTGGCAGTACCAAAAAAGAAAAGAAGTGTAAGGTACTGTTGCTGGTCCGTTCCCCGTTGAAGACTAAACTTCGCATTCAAGTTGGAGCCAGCAGGTTGATGTCAAAAGGCGCTAAATGTCGAAATCAGATGTCATGCTAACGATCAGAACCACTTTGAAGCCAACAAGTAACCCACCAACAGGTAACTCGCCGAAAACTCAAGTGCAAAATTTAGTCATCAAGCGGGAACCGTCAACAATACTACACTTCCTTCTGAGTATTGCCAAAACCGTTCAGTGAAAACGAAACAAGGTCTTGTGTTCCGCATATGTTCCAATAATATGCATTTTAAAAAAGCGGGATCGCCTTGAAATACCCCCTTGTAAGGCTCCGAAGGGTTGATTATGTAGACCGAATCACTCCAGAGGACCCCTCGAGGCTAGGCGCGCCGCTGAGACTACTCAACCCATAATATTGATTAGGTCAAACGTGCGTTAAGGAATCCTCGACCGGTCGACAGAAGGGGGGGGGGAGGGATTGGCCTGCTGGGAGGTTGGATCATCAGTGTCGGAAGGCTCAAAGAAACACAGTCATCAAGGAGTGATGGGTGCCATGCAAGCTACAAGTTGTGCGAACCAGTATCTTCTGATAAGCATTGGGTGTTCGGGACGTAATGCGGGTTTTTGATCTCTTTGTCCAAAGAGGCATATTTCTATTCTAGTTCCAGTCTATTTTCGATCGGGGCAAGAACAAAAACGAGAGCTACTTGCACTTCTCAATAAAATGCACACTTGCATTATCTGCCATCATAAAAATGAGCGCTTGTGGAGGCGATTAAATCGTGGAGCATCATTTTCACATACTCGCCAGCTCGTTGAATCAGTGCAAGGTCGCTTATGAGACGCGTTGCTTCTGGTTGAGCGTCATCACTAACAAGGAAAGGCTCTCAGGTCGTCATGGCCATTCAAGAAGAGATGCATACGCCCAGATGTACCTTCAAACGCTGATCTCAAATCTACCTTCCAAATCTGCTAAACGATTCTCTGAACGGAATTATGAAGCAAAACAACGCAACGCTAGTGGCTGGGGCTCACAGTCAAAATGGGATCGGTCCCTTATCGTAACTACTGCTTTGCATTCTTTAGGATTCCGTCGTAGGTGATAATGCATTCTGAAAGTTTTTGTTACATAAAATGAGTAGAAACGACACATTAGGGAGGCGGTTCTGCTGCCTCACAGTCTTTCACCTCCTGTTATCTCTAATTGCTTTGATATTTCTAGTATGATACCCTTTCGTCCTAGTACTTGCTGTAGATATTCGGTTCGGAACCATCTTCTACCGGAGCCTTCAAAAGGCCGTCGTTAACAACACAGTTATGCTCTTGACCCTACTCACATTCCCGACGAATTCTTTAGGACCAAAATATTGTAGTCATTATGATGTTATTCTTCTGCCAACGAGGTTGTTAGGTGGAACTTTTATTAGTGGCCTGACGTTTCGACGAGATCGCCTTCCTCAAAGGCCTAAAGATCGCTCAAGGTTTGAGATATGTCCTTCAAACCGCCAAACGCCTCCTCTCCCTAGCGTTTCTGACGGAACGTTAGGGGGAACAAGCGAAAACCCGAACGAGAGAAATAAACTCACCCAGTCCACCACCGCAAGAGCAGAACAGCGCCACTCCAGGTTAGTTATGGTTAGTAACTGAGAACTACTTTGCAGTCTTTGTATAAAGGCTTAACTTTAGACCTGCAGGTCTCAGTGTTTACATCAGTAGCTCACAATGTGGCGCGAACGACATGAAATCATTTGTGGAGGATAGACGCTCATTGCGGTTATTCATTCTGGGATTCCGCGCGTGAATCCAGAATGCCTCAAGCGCTTTTCTAGCGGAAATTTCAGTCTCGTAAGCTAGGATTTTGCACTTTACATCAAAGTCATCTCCGTGGTGCTCCTCAACTGAATGCTTGCCGAGCTGTGTTGTTATGTTGCCGCGCCTTTTTCCAGCAAGATGTTCTTTAATGCGTATTGCTAGAACTCTCCCAGTTTCCCCTATGTATGCTGCGTTACACTCTTGACATTCATCTTGATAGATTACGCCACTTTTGGCACAATCTCCAACTAAACCGTTCGGACAAGTAACGCACTGGTCTGATATGCACTGCTTATCGTAGAGTCTATTTCGTACGAGTTGGCGTTTGATGTTGTCATTAGTAATACTCACTAACACAACGTCATCGCCCAACTGCGCACGAGCAAGACATCGTTGTATTGCCGCAGTTACTCTATCAGATATAAATGGTATGCATAAAGGCACTTTGTTTTGACGTGGCACGCTCTGGTGCTCAGTGTGAGCTCTTCTGCCATGTCGCAATACAGTGTAGCCGTTCTGAGCAGCTATTGTAGCAGCCAATCGTGTAGATTCCTGCCGTTCTGTAGCACCTGTGCACACGTTTGCAGCAGTCCTGAACATGTTCCTAACTACTGCATTTTTCAAGGCACGAGATGTGCAGATGTGGCATGAATCAAGATGTTCTTGGAACTTGCTTTTCTGTACCATTTCACACTGAGCACGCCATCAGTCACTTTCACCTGCGTGTTTAGGTAGGGGAGCCAACCATTGTGTGGAACTTCTCTAGTGAGCTTGATGTACTGCGACTGTTGGTTCATTAGTTGAAAACACTCATCCATTTCGGACTGTGTTGATGTTACAATGAAACAGTCATCTATGTATCTACAGTACATCATAGGGAGGCGTTCCAGTACTGGTTCTTCAATTCTGCTCATGAAACAGATTGCAAGCACCGGAGCCAAACGTTGACCCATAGCCAACCCTCTTGTTTGAGAGTAATACGTACCCGACCACTTGAAGATATTGCACTCTAAGCACTCCTTGATCAAAGCCATGATGTGCTGCTTGTTTAGTCCAAACGTCTCCATGCTTCCTACATGCCTGTCCAGCATTTCGGACAGTGCGTGCAGTGCTTGGTCGTTTTGGACATTGGTATAGAGCGAGACTACATCAAATGACTCTATGACGCAGCTTGTTTCCAAGCTTAAATTGCGCAATTGCTCAAGGAACTTAGCCGTATTGATCAGGTGTGAGGAGACTTTGGTCAACAGTTGGCTCTCAACGCCATTAGGAAACCATGAAATTCGATCAGTAGGACCCCCTACGTAGCTTATAACAGGTCGTATCTTGTATGTTTCTGCTGACATCGATAGCATATCCGTGGGAGCAAGTTTGTAGGTCTTCAGTAGGCTATAAAAGACAAGACAAACAGGATTGTCAAGTCTGTGTCTACTGAGAAATTTACCGTTAAGCCCCGCAGAATGACCCTGTACCATCCAAACAGCGCGGAAATGGTATTGATGAAAGAGATATCTGATTTGCGGCGGAATGCGGGTTATTTTTGCTGCGGCTCGCACAATGCAGTTGATCCCGTAGTCTATATGAACTTCCCACAACCTTGCAAAATGTCAAAGCGTTGATGTTTTGTGCAGGTGAAAATGATGGCTCGAGACTTAGAAAGTTAAGCACATTAGACGAATGTCGAGTGTTGCTTGAAACAGAGACTCTAGCCGCTTCACGATCATCACGAGTGTTGCTGTCAGTAGGGCGGTAACTCGTGGATGTGCTGCTTTCAATATTGTGAGCATTTCCGCGATGCAAACCGGGAAGCCTGCCGTATATCGCACAAAGAATGGCTTTCTCTAGATCGGATAGCGTTACAAACCAGCTTCGACCCACCCTCACTCCTTCTCCAAGTCTGTTCGGGAAGAAGACGCTGGCGTGCCTGTTCTTTTGATTTACATTGCAATAATGTCGAATACAATGAATACCGCTTTTCTTTAACCACCTGCTCTAGAATACAAGGATTAATTCTCAAAATCGAAGAGGTGATTAAGTACAGTATATTAAGTATTAGTATACATAGCATTAGTATATTAAGTAAAGTATGTATATCTTATTCTATATAGTATAGTATATTTATAGTTGATTATTGCTCATATCTTCGCATTTGAAATAGATAAGGAGATTGCGAAGTTGGAGATTACGCCCTAACAGGTGTAATCTATCAAATTGAGTGCGAGACTTGCACTCAACATACACAGCGGAAACTGGTAGAACATTGTCGCTTCGCATAAAGAACACCCAACTGGTAAACGGCGCAGTATTGTGTTGACACCGTTAGGAAAACACAGGGTAGAACAGCATGATGGTAATGATTTTAACTTCAAGTGCGGGATACCAGCTCATTAGACGGAGATTTCGTCTAGAAAAGCGTGAGAAGCATTCAGGATTTTAGCAAGAAATCCAAGAATGAACAACCGAAATGAGTGTGTGTCTATTACAAATGACCTCTTGCCGCTTATGCAAAACTGCTGGCTGCTTCCTCATTAGCGAACGTGCATGTCCTTAACATTATAACTGTATCAGACCAGTCGAGTGACATCCATTCGCTACTAATAAACTAACCGAGTGTAGCCCTACACTCTAGCGGTGGATTCTAAGGTAAGGTTATCTTTTGAGTTTTGGGCATTTTCCTTCCGTTACTGAGATGAGTCAGAAACGCTAGAAGAGCTGAGGCGCCTGGTGGGATTGCGAGCGACTACTAAGCCTTGAGCCATGTCTAGGCCATTGACAACAACCAGAAGGTCGAAACGTTGGCCGCAATGAAGATTCCACCTACAAACCTCGTGGCAAAAGCAAAAGCACACAATAATAACTGAACAAAATAGTTTTTCACAATGAGCACAAGGGATAAAGTAAAGTTCTGCGCACCCGGCACAATCACACTATACCACTAGATCAGATGCGAAGCATTATTGAAGAAATGATGCGAATTCACCTGGTTGTGTGCTCAGATACCCTGCTGCGTACCAGGAATATCTCGGGAAGTTTTCGAATCTAGGTGAACAGACTTTGTTAATATGTAACCACAGGTTTTGAACTCGTCAAGATTATCAATATCACCTCACACGTCATTGTCTACCCATACGTTGTATCCTGCAAGGAACACCAGAATCGCTTCTCCGTTCTATCCGAAATGTTCTGATCAAGGTTGGTGTTAGCGTACTTGCTGAAGAACTTTGACACTCGCTGCGGCACTGATATCACACGCCAACTTCCTCGCAAAGAACAGAATGTAATAGGCAAGCTCACATCCATCCTGCGAGAAGCGGAACTCGACAACTTGATAATCGGCACTGAGGTAGAGACATATCTTGAGGTCGAAGAAGAATATTCGTTATGGAGTCCGGAGGGTGAAGATTGCAAAACCTGAACATTTTGCCAAAGGAGTGCTTCATCCTCGGTGATGTTGTGGTTGCGAAGGGAAGGATAGGTTTTTCTGAACAGACATTCATATAGAGGTTATATGGTTTCAATGTAGGTAGACGGAGCGATATCTGTGTCACGCTGATCGCTTGATCCGTCTGCAGACGCTTGCGGACAAGCTGAAGTGTGAACTGAGGTCGAGGCTCAATGCTGGCATCACACTGCATGACCACGATATCAAGCGATAAGCGATGAAGATCGACAGTGGAAATTCTTTGATCCAGAACTACACAGCTAGCCATACCTTGATAAAGGGCTCCAAAAGGAGCTGTGGCATTGTATCGCGCCGTATTACTACCTTCTTTTCGGAAAGGGCTTTCAGGACAAGGATCGTATCCGGCAGAAGTTCAAATATTTATCATAAAAGTGAAGAAGGGTAAACCAATACTGCAAATACTGATTGCTCAATCTTGGAATCCGCATAATAAACATAACATTTCTTGAGAGAAATGGAGCAGTGAGAACTGAAATTGGCCTGCAATGCCGATCAATGCGGTTTTCTCAAAGAGTTCCACACCGCCTGATCAATATCCAAAAAGAGATCGAAAAAGGTGGAGCGAGTGGCACAGCTCATATCGCTACAGCGCACTCTTTTACAGTAATGCCAGTGCTCTTCGCGGACGGCATCGTAGGGGAAAAATTTTTGTAGTGATGCAGGTTTGTTCTACGCTACTCCACAAACTATTATTCGTGACAACTTTGCCTTCTAATAGGCACCCAATGCAGTCTTCCCTTCCAAAGGATATTTTGAAGCGAATAATTTGGAATTCCGAGCAAGCATTACTCATATTATGAATAAGCAACTCACGCTTGACTGGATATGTCTTGTGTTTGCTCTCCAGAATCGCCGGAGTCTACTCCTCTCATCGTAGACTCGTGGAGTTCTTTCAAAGACCACGACTCTGTCAGGTCGGTCCTGCCATGCTATATGCATGTGGAGGTACTCAATATACCAGCAGGGTCCAACACTTGATACAACTTTCAGATGTGCGTATTTTTTCTTGCCATCCAAGCCTATGTCCAAGCGGTTCCCCCATATGTTCTCGCTCATGACATGAATTTTTCTATTCATAAACGCGAGGCCATCTGCGTCTCTTATCTCTGATTTAATACATTTCCAGTTCTGTTCACCTAGGTTCAAAAACTTCCTAACATATTCCTGGTTCGCAGCAGGTTAACTGAGCACACACCCACATGAATTTGAATCACCTCTTCAATACTGCTTTTCTGATCTGCTGGGACACTGTGATTGTGCTGGGCGAGGTGAATTTATTTTATCCGTTGTGCTCATTGTGAAAAACTATAATATTAAGTTTTGGTAGTTTCGTTAAGGAATGTCACATGTGTTTGTAATCCATTGTAAATTTACCAGTTTGAGTACATTCCGAGTTATCTAATACAACCATAATAAAGTTAACGAAGTTGAGCAAAAAAATGTTTCTGGATTTTCATCTCAACAGCGCCGAGTAAACACGCAGATTAGCGTAATTACTGGGACACTACTACTATTACAGTTTTTAAACTCACACAGTAAGTCTCGAAAAAAGGCAAAAAGCCTCGCATACCACGGACTCCAACCCGCAATCTCTCGCCTGTCTCTGAATCGAGGCACTACCCACTCGGCCACCGTCCATATACGGAGAACCGTTGCTTGGCCGCACACATAGCAGATACATTAGTGGAAGGGATGGCGTCACAGTGCTGAAAGTGCTCGTAACTTTGTTCATCAATTCACCGGAAGAGTACCGTTTAGCAGCTACGGAAAGCAGTTTTGAGATCAACGTCTCAAATTAATGCAGCGCTTTACACCGCATTGCGAGTGGCCGGACCGGCGTAGTGACCTTCCCTCGTGAGGTAAGCGATCACCCCATGAGTTTCCTGGGACCAACCTGTTCAAGTTTTCAATCCGAGATGGGGTTACTCTGCTTGAAACCGTGACCAAAATTGAGATTTTGGAAAGAAATTGTTGTTCCTCATTCTTATTTAAGCCAAGAGCACCAAGTCTGTCTGTGTGCCACGAAATTCTTGACAGGTATCACAACAACAGTGGGAAGTGACACTCGAAAGGGATTTAGGCGATCAGACGAGAACACAGATGGTGCATAGAAAGTCACAATAAGTGTTAAGAACCGATAAGGAAGGTCCCAATGTGAAGCCACCGATTTCGTTAGACCATCCGCGGTGACAGTGGAACGTCGGTCCTTATATGTGGTATAGGGACTTATCTATATCTCATAGGCGACTGACTGTGATAATAGATGATCAGAGCTGATAAGTAGCGTTAGATGTTGATGCGACCGAATCAATTGTTCCATACATGGCGACAGTGGGACGTTGATCTGAATGGGGATGGGACGGAATCACCGATGATGGGTATCGTAAAATAACAACGGCTGATAAATATTGATAATTGTTGTCTGGATGTAAATGCAATTTCTTTACACTCTCGCAATTATAATATTACAAGCTTGGCACCGCACGCCATTGCGCGCATGATACGGAAGGAGTAAGCGAAACACAGCGGATGGTGGAGCGTGAAGTCCCACCGCTAAGCAGTAAATTTCCTCATAAAGTGCGTTAGCTGACCATTCCATAGATTGCGTCCATTTGTGCTGAAGCTCATACACTGATACGCGCGGCGGACTGCGAAGTTAAAGAGGTGTCTGTAAGGCTGCGTTCGTACTTCGCGACTCCGGAGATTAGGATAGTAGGATAGTAGGAGAGTCGTAGAGTAGGATAGTAGGACATCAAGCGACCAATGATCGGAGAGTAGGAGAGTAGGATAGTAGTAGATTGCGCTGACAAAATTAGATACATATCGATCAGGATATTAGGATAGTAGGATAGTAGGCGACTGAGGTGGTAGGACAGTAGGCGATTCCGCTGAACAGATTAGATACGTATTGATTAGGATATTAGGATAGTAGGATAGTAGGCGACTGAGGTAGTAGGATAGTAGGATAACAAGCGACCAAAAAAAAGATCAATACTATTAGGCCTCCTATTTTTGTTTTTTTTTCCTATTTTTCTATTGTCTTCTACTTCTTCTGAAGTTATTTTTCGAGATTGAGCCAGAACTGATATTTCTGAGAAATCCTGTAGAAACTGCTATTGACTGGTAACCACGTGTCTTACGTAGCTGTAGATGACTCGCAGCTATTTGACGTGTGGGCAATTGACTTCCCCATTTGCTTCATCAAACGTTCCAGACGAGGTGAGTTACTTTGTTCCACTTTCCATATTTCCTTCCGAGAATGCGCCATGTATTACAAGAATAATTATATTGTCGAGTCATTTCTACAACATATCTTTGATTTCTCTGAAACATGAATTACTTCTGTGCTGTAACACTCATTGTGATCCTGGGAGACACACACAATGTAGGGGAGACGATGGGTTTCGCGACACCTCAAGCTGAATATTGGGGGGAAGGTAGAGAGTCTAGAATCTCTGAGTAGAAAGTGCCTAGAGAAGAACTTTCTAAACCATCCCACAAACCTTAATTTCCACTCATAATTATCACCTACGAGTTTTACAGTTGAAACTAGTTATCACCTCAGAAAGATGAAACTCTCTGACGAGCGCTGATGGGCGACGCATGAGAGGTCTTATGTAGCAGGTGCCCTGCCAGACGCTCGTAGAGATCTTCGAACTCCGACGGTGTTAGCCTCGTGTAATGTGTAAAGTTCTGCAGTTTCAATCACCATAATGCCCAAACACAAGCCTGACTTTTGCCTTTAAAGCACGGCATCGGGCAACCTGAGACCTCAGAGTGGTGAATGTTGTAAAGAGCAGCAACGACGCTCCTGAGGAAGTGTGCCAAAGTCAAGAAAATATGTGAAGAGTGCTTCAGGGGGTTTCTGCTTCGGGGAATTCATTATACATTGCAAGAATCAGCCCAAACGCTCTTTACTAAACAGAGAAGAGCGCATCCCCATCTGTCAAAAAATTCGCAACAGCTTTCAACACCGACGATTCCGAAAAGAATTTTCCACGGGAAGATGGTACACGATTCGAGCTCAACGAGGTCCTCGACGAATGCCAGACCATTAACTCGATATCCAAAAAGCTGGTTGGAAGGAATATCGCATATGTAGAGGTACAGTCTTCAAAAGGCTATCCACTAACTGATTGAAGAAACTGGGCCGCAGTTTCAGGCTGGGGCCACAACGGTAGGCCTCCTTGAGCTCGATGGCGATGGTAGATGACTTCATATACCAAAGGCGGTGAGAAAAGTGAAGGAGGGCGTGCTCCTGCTTATAGAGGGCATCCTAAGACGTTTCAGCCATAAAGTGCAGCATTGGTCGCTTACTATCCCACTATCCTAATATCCTGATCGATATGTATCTTATCTGGTCAGCGCACTATCCTACTATCCTTCTATCCCAATCTACTACTATCCTAATCGCCTACTCTACTACTATCCTACTATCGT
>KZ346650.1:56063-73441 GCA_002352805.1 Teladorsagia circumcincta | reverse complement strand
TTGTAATATTGCAATAGTGCCGAAAAATGTAGTGAGAAACAATGCCTTGAGACTTGAACTGTCGGGAACAGCAAAACTTTCCTTACTACCTCATAAGAATGTTTCGTAGAATCGGAAGGTTCAAGCCTCTTTTCACATGCGCAAGTCCCCTAGCAACCATAGTGAACATTCAGAGAATAATTATGACAGACCACAATCTCACGATACAACTCAGATAAACGGTTAGAGGTGTGATGAGAACAGTATATCCTCCGCTCTCAAATACAAACTGCTGTTGCTTATTTGGAACAAGGGTGTCAAAGAAAACTCACACCAATCGAATGCCCATGCAGAAAGAAGCAAACGCTCAAAAGAAAATTGAGAAGAGTTAAGCCCTAGACACACGACTACACGGCAACAATTACATGAAATCCTCACAGTCGATATCCAAATTTCGTACTGAATCGTTAAAAATATCGTATGACAAATTAATGAGATAATAACAGAAAACACAACAAAAGAAATTTAAAACGATGAAACGTCTGCCGACAAATGGCTGGTAATATGTGTACGCGAATTTTAACGTGCAACCTCTGCGGTCTCGTGAATTTTCTGACCCCGCCCCCTTCACACGGGCTGGAGCTCACTTTCAACGGGTGGCATTCGTCTGTCACGTTCACAGTTGCTGAAGGGCTGAACGTGAAAGCTTCTTTCAAATGACCCGTTAACAAATCCATTCGATTCCTCAAGCTTATGAGTCATGCTGGCTATTCTTGGGTTTCATTGAGCCTGTTCTTCGAGTAGCTAACGACATTTCTAGAGTGCGGCGCTCATCCGGTAAGGGGGGCATTCTGATGCAAGGTCAAGTGGCTGCCCTCACCCCCCACCCCCCTGGGCTGCCTTTACTGCCCCTGGCTAACGGGTCCCTCGCTTAGTGAAACCCATGAGCCAGGTGTGAGTGTAGCCAGTCTAGGGGGGTGAGGGGTGAGGGCAGCCACTTGATGCCCCCCCCCTTACTGGATGAGCGCCTAGAGTGCTTTTCTATCGATAGCGTTCTTAAATTTCCAATTTAATCCATCAGGAGTTTCACTGCGTTATGCCAATTTCACGTGTTTCAGGCAGCATGCTGAATCTCCAAAAAAGAATCAATGGGATTGACGACAACAAAAAATATATGGAGACACGGATCGCCATTCGGGAAAAGTTACTCGCTCAAGGTGAGGTTTTTTTGGGGATTTTGAAGGCATCCGGGAATAGCAGCGGTTTGCCGTGATCTCCTGGTCTACACTCAAAAACCCATTCTGTGCATCGGCTGCAATCCCAGGTCACGGCTGTAGGCCGGTGTCAGACTTTGCTAATCGACTTCGCGATTCGAAGAGTCCGACACCGGCCGTGCTTAGCCCCTGATGCAGTTGCTGGTAACTGAGCACCTCTGAGGTGTTTATCTTCGCTTCCTCAGCCTAAATTCTCTCGATGGCTGGTTGTCTGCACAGCGGCAAGTACCGTGTACTATAACTTTATTTTCGCGCGGTTGGGGAAAGAAAGCCGCGTTGGGGTTGTTGTTCCCTGTGAGGGCTGTTTCAGAAAAAGAGCGCATCTGTAAGTTGTCTGTATGTGTATAAAACAAGAATGATTGAAAGTATAGAAACTGGCAATGTTGTAATATGAAGAAGCACTTCGTTGTGGTGCTTCCGATGCATTCGAAAGAGGGGTTTTCGTTGGAGAGGCAGGCCGTGGAAATTCGCGATAGAGGTGGTCAGGGGTGCAGTGATAAAAGATCAAATATGAAAAACGGCTCTAGAAATGGGCTTCATTCTTCGTTGATTTTCGCACTGATGCGACTCAAGCGAGTCATCGGTGCTGCCCTCATTACGCTCCCTGCTCATATCAGTAAGTGGAAAGAATCAGGCGGGAAGAGGGTGGGCGTGCTGCGGTGCAAACGGCGCGGGTATGGCCCTGCTAGGCCACTGGAGACATACTCTTTGCTATGAAACGCGTATTGCCCCTCACCTCGGGGGGTCGCCTGCTTTTCCACTTGATATACTACTTCCCTACCTTTTCGTGGAATTCTCTTTCAAACCCACAACAAACATGTAAACACTTGGAGTAAGTAACACTCACCTGACTGGCCAGTGGAATGAAAATAGCAGTGAGAAAGGAGCTTCAGGTGGACGAATAAGTCACTCACTCTGAAGTCCCACCACCTCACGATCTTTTTCCACCCTAACATTAACTTTTTATCACTTATGCCATAAAGCACGACAGCAACAAAATCGCAACATACAAAAAATTCGAAGAGCTCTCACCAGCACAAATTTAGCACCTGTTATCATTGAAACACTTTTTATGAAATTAGGGATCACTGCAATAATCACGAGCGCAAAATGCCCTCTAGCAGGTAAGGTAGCAGCCGCTAAAAAATTCAGTAAAAGTTAAATTCTGAATGACTTTCTCGCTCTCTTTTCCCCAATCTATCGTGAAAGTAGGATAGCGTACGGTCCGGAGTTTCCAAGTCAGTCTTGGGGGATGCAGCCTTTGAGTTCTCTACGGCAGAGTTTCATTGCGGAATTGCCTCACTTAGACCAGTCATTGTAACTGCAGCTTCTGCCTACAGTTCGAAATGCAGAAATGAACACGTTGAACCATTTTAATGGCGTCAGTAGTTGCCGTTGTCAATGAGCAAATGTTTTTATTGTTGCTGCAACGTGCAAAGTGAGTGTGTTTCTGCGTTGAATGGTTGGCTAGAGTATTGATCCTATTCGCATCATAGGTGGTCCGCATGAAAAAATCGAAAACCGTGAAATTCGGTAAAGAGCATGCAGTTACAAAGGAAAGGTTTGGCTTTCAAAGTTTAGTATTAAGTCATCATGTTAGAGATTTTGAAGAGAATCACGCCAGAGTTTTGAAAAAAAAAGGTGAAGGCGTTCGCATGTTCAGCGATAATTTATAACTGCCTGGGACTCTCTCATTTAAGCGTTCCTCTTCCTAGGCGTACCCGTTCGCTCTAAGCTCGTACCGACCACAAGATTCTCCTCTAGATACCATCGATTACTGAGTTCTCAAGAATGACGAAATGTATACTTAAACAAAAACACCGCAAATTTCGATCAATGAGAAAGCATACTTATGTCATTCGTTCATCAAAATTGATTGCTCTTATTACGTGCAGGTGTAAGCACTTCCCATATAGCGGAGTTTCCTAGATTGAGTGCTCAGTTTCGTTGTGTTTGTTTCACAGCCGTGGTAAAGTTGCTCTCTAGCATTCTACAAATGATACGATGGTTTATTGGTTTTTTTTTTAGAAATTAAAGACTTGGAAGTGAACCTGAAAAACCAAAATATGTGCAAGCTTTCGTTCCCTTCAACTTCTCAACTCCATGAAATGGTACGTTTTCAGTGGATTTGTTGCTTATTTTTATGAGACTCCGCATTCAATAATTTCTCATGCCAAAGATCCTCTATCCTATTTCTGTACAATAGATTTGTAGGAAATCTTCTTACAGATCCTCACGGTGTGTCCACAGGAAGGTATTTACAGAGGAGGTGTTTTCAAATTTTCGATCTCGGTACCTCCCGAATATAATAACGTGGTGAGTATGCTTCTCTTCTTTTCACATTTTAAGGAAGAAAAGTTTTGTTTCAATAAGTAGCAGTTTGATTTTCACTGAAATGCTTTCAGCCTCCAACTGTAAAATGTTTAACGCGGGTTTTCCATCCGAATATCAATGAAGATGGCAGCATTTGCTTATCGATACTCCGAGAAAATTCTCTGGATGCTTTTGGATGGCGACCGACGAGGAATCTCACAGAGGTTTCTATAAACTTTTTACCTATCCGTATATTTGCTTCAGTTTACAGGCCTCCACGATTTAGTATGAAGTGGGCCTAAACGCATTAACCTAGAATCAGTAACCTTATCATTAGGGTTTTTGAAATATCTAGAAAATCGCAAATTTCCAATGCATGCAGGAGTCATTGGAGAGCTAAAGCGGGTTATAATTTTGTACTGTGGCTTTGGTTTCCCTATTCCAATCTGAGGTATGATTGTTGATGCCTGCAATTAATGTAGTAGTTTTGAGCACCAAATGGACGTTCAAATCGTGCTTGTTATGTGCTACACCGATGAAAATCTAAGGAATGTCAAAGCTGTAAATTCGTGAAACCTTCGGAACATCTTTGCCTGGTCTGCAAAAGAGGATCTACATTCACTCAAAGGCCATTTGAACAATTGCATTGAACCGAGTGTTGAGTGTGTTGGCTGGACCGAGTGTTCACATACCTTTTTCATTATTTAGCATGTAACTGCAAAAAGAGCAGGCTTTCAAAAAGTCGAGCTACCTCCAGCTCGCAGTCCGGGCGACAATTGCTGCGTCTGCTTTGCAGCCTTATACTTTCTATGTTAGTCTCTTCTATACAACAGTTATGAAGGTTGCTGATTGTGAATACAAACCTCTCTTCCCACCATGAAATCAAATAACACAAGGAAACCGGATCGCAGTGAGGCTAGACCTTAATTGGTGGGCATACTACAGGGGTGGCCAAAAAAAAAGAGGCACTTTGCTCTTGACGCAGTCAGCAACATTGTATCGCAGACGTTGTCGTGGTCAGTAGAACTTTATTGGGAAAATGGCCCTGAAATGTCTCTCCACTCGTAGATGCAGAGTTATATTTTGAATAGTGCTTGCTGCCCTCGTTGTCTTCAGAATATGACGTATCGCAACCAGACCTCTCGTATTTGCTCCAGCCTGAAGCTGCTACAAATTTCTTCAATCGGTTAGCTTTTGGATAGCTTCTCAGAGACATTTGCTTGGCTGCGCTAAACCCCTTGAGATCAGCATTTCAAATAACGTCGTAATGGTCCGTGGTACGTCGAGGACCATGGTGGGCTCGAACTGTGCACAACGTTTCCATAGCATTTTGATGTCGCCGGTATAGAGATCCGTTGTGAGGTTTGCTGATAGATTGAAATGTGCTTTCAGGTTCGAACCATCGGTTAGAAATGCTTTTAAGTTGGAACACTCTGTTAGAATTTAGCAAAGTCTGAATAGTGCCGTTGAGCGTGACGGGAAATGTCTTTTCTTTGGCCACACCTGTATTTGCGCAGGCACCACGAGCATCATATTTTAGACCGAATCCCGTCGGTCCAGCGAACTTCCCATCCCTGACGATCGCTGGTTGCTGCCAGTTTGGGAGATTGAAGCATAGATTTAGACTGGGCTTATCGCGTGTTATTTTATTTACCGACCGCATTCAAGCAAAACATCTTATTTGGCTGTTTGT
The DNA here is from genome assembly GCA_002352805.1 of Teladorsagia circumcincta. Taxonomy (NCBI): domain Eukaryota; kingdom Metazoa; phylum Nematoda; class Chromadorea; order Rhabditida; family Trichostrongylidae; genus Teladorsagia; species Teladorsagia circumcincta. Next base: position 68,182 of record KZ346650.1, on the reverse strand, counting down.
TATAGTATGAAAAAATAGATCTAGATATGCCAAGCTAAAATATTCAGGTGATTCATGGCCTATCATCGCTGTTCACGGATCTCATCGATTTTGACGACGCCCTGAACATGCAGGCCGCACAGCTCTGGTCAACGAATCGTGAGCAATTCACGCACCGTGCACGTGACTACATTGCAAAGTACTGCGAACGCCGCTGAGTGAGATGTCCTTTTCACCATCATCCATAATTTCAGCACCGAATTTTCAATGAGATGTACCAATTTTGCATTATTAACCATTTCTAATCTTAGAATATGAATTCATCAATAAACTTGTCCTTCATTAATATTCAAATTTACTGAAAACAACACGTAAAAACGTTGGAGTCGAGTGTAACAGCATGAACACGACAATGCTTTGACATTAAATTAATCATACAAACAATAAATTCAAAACGACAGCATGAGACGATGTCTGGTGAATTAAATGGGTTTGATCTTAAAATGAAGTCCAATCAAAGAAAACACAAGACATTTGAGATCTTGAACCAGATAGTAGAACGAACGAAGACCATCAGGATCCTGAAAATAAAATGTGCAAGCATTGCTGGATTGGATTGTGAGAGCAGGCATCTCGCTGAAGCAATCGTTTTTTTTTCTTCTCACTTGTAAACTGAAAAAAGTGAGGTGACCTTTTTTCGTGCATAAGATTACGCGGTAATTTTGCCGCCACCAAAGCTGACAAGATGTTCGTAACAGTTCATTTTGGCGTTTAGACTTATGTTTTGAGAAGTTTTTTTTTCACTATTGCAATGAAGATATTGTTCACATTCATGAACGTCTAGAAATATCAAACAAGCACACTGACTACTTCATAATTTTGGTCAAAATTAGGCAACAGAAAAGTGGCAAACCTTTTCTTTTTTTTTGATTACTTTTTCAATCACGAATTACTACAGTTTGTAGAATGCACGATGATAACGTTTGGAAGGGAAAACCTTCGGATTTGAGTTACAATTCCATTGGAGAGCATAAACCAAGACCCTGTGTTCTCACCGAGTCTTTCCATTCGGCTTCAATGTGAGAATTTTTGAAAAAGTGTTTGACATCAAACAAATGAATTTAATGCATGGGGGTGGGCAGAAATTTTGAAAATTGCTTGCGCCCGCTCAACTGCTCTTGAAAGAGGCAAAGATATTTGTAAAACACCTGAATGCGTGCCACGATAAATGTCTTCCCTATGCGACTCAAGACCCTATATCGATACAACTTGAGGCCGACTCGAATGCAAATGTTGAATATAAATTCCTGGTTAACAGTTAATTGCTTGTACATCGGCAAGCAACTCATGAGTTATCCATCAGATTCGAAGGTTTTCTGAATTCCCCTGATTTGCGCCCCCCCCCCCCCCCCTCGTATACTACTTTGAAGTTTCATATGGTCACTCATTCCCGTAATATTAAAAACATTGAAAAAACGATATATAAAACTTTGGGCAACTACTTCCTTCCACCGTCAGGACAAACGCACATGACCTCGTCTACTCAATCATAAGCTCTTGGTTAGGAACTATTAGCTCTGATTTTCTCGTTCTACTATGATGCAAAACTACGAAATCACATCAACGCACCTTGCTGTTATTTACGTCTGCCAATGAACCAATTTTTCCTGTTGTGAATGAGATATGTTCATTGTTCATCAGAATCTCCAGCTCTTGCCGTCCTACTTTGTCCGGTTCTGGCCAATTGGCATCATCTTCCTTGAAAATCAATGCCATTCAATTAGATGAAACAAAGTATAGCAAACACGTATGCGAAAAATACTGGCGAACCTGCATGATTTCCGAATCTTCAACAATCCTCTTCAGTTCCTGCAGCACTGCCGGCGATATGAACGCCTGGATTAGAAATGTTCTTCTAAAGATCTGTCGATGAAAAACCTCCACAAAACTCACCTCTTTCCGAATGATTGTATCATTCTTGTAATTGGAATTGTTGGCATACCGCAACTGGCCATTTGGTCGAAATTCAAACTCCAAAAATTCGTGGCCGAATTTACCCTTATGCCCGACGTAGTACCTTACGTAGAAATCCGAAGCACTAATAGCATCACCGTCAGACATGATCTGTATTACAAAAGTATAGCGAAAAATCGAAAACCATGGAACTGAAATAAGTATGCCGGGCATTGAATAACCCATAATCTCGCCAAACACGGTATTAAATCGACGGCAATTATACAACAACGTGAACTGCATTTTACAATCGAATCTACAAAAAAAAAGATGTTCCTTCAATAACAATTTCAAAAACGTTAGCACATCGCATATGGAGAAAAGTTAATACAAAAGGACAAAATGAAACCGTACAATGTGAAGATCATATCGTAAACATTAAATTTAAAATAAATCACATTCACTTCAGTAATACCGCAGCCTAGACAAAATTATTCATCATAAAAGTATGATGTTTAATCATTCGGGATCCAGCCCGTGTTTAACACCGAAGCTTGCGTTCAACGAACGAATAAGATCATGGTATTTACGTGACGAGAGATTTAACAAAACTGATAAAAGTTGCTGGAGATTTCCCCGCGTGATTAAACCGTAACAGTTCCTAGAATCCGAAGTACGGTGACTTTCTTCAACCGGATTAAAGAAGGTACGGAATAAGATAGATGATTGAACTATTTTCGAAAATGATGCGCACTGAAGAGACGAATGTGTAACAATAATAGGTAAACTAGAAATCACCGTACACCAGACCCTTTTACGAAGTCGGCTGAACAATTACTGCAACTGATTCAAGCCACATTCGGTTAGGTTTGAGGACTAAATAGCAATACAATTGGTACAACTTAAATTGGCGGGGCACTGCCGTCATCTTCAGTTTTCGGTTTCTTGTCGTCACCGTCTTTTGTGAGTGGACTTCCGGCAGGTCGTTTGTAACTCTAAAAAGAAGTGATGATCGAGAAGAAACACCAACAAGCAATGAGCCAACATAGTAGCACAGAAGTATGCAGTATGTATTAAATACCTGTGACTCCCTAGCTCCTTCTTTGCCAGAATCGTAGAATTCCGACTCGTGTTCAATGTGAGAGTCCGTGACTGCAAAAGGCTCCCGAATCTTAAGCAATATAGGTTAGCGGTGCATTAAAAACCGAAAGAAATCCCGCCCTAGTCACAACTAAGAGAATCAAACAGCAATCACAAAGGGCCAGAAAAACACGGCTCGAAGCGTTACACAACTCTGATTCCATCGAGAGTAGGTCAAATTTTGCAAGGAATAATCTGCTCGTGATAATCTCGGAATAATCGTGCTTTCAAGGAATAATACAGCCCAAAACCCCGTGGAAAAAATAACTTACGTCTGGGTTCGAATGGTCAAGCAGCAAAGATTTATCCGGCATATGGAGGGAGTCTGGTGGAATCGGCTGCATCTGCACGGAAGGCGCATAGGGCAACTCACGAAGATTTTCAAATAGCCTCACCTAAAATCCAACTAATTATTTCGATCGGATTCTGAAAAACTTGCAACTAACCATAGTCTTCTCCAAATAATCTCTTGTGTTTTGGTTGGTCATGTTTGATTTTTCTATATGTAGTTTGAAATCGGGACCAAAATACTCAAAGTAGTCATTGTAGGGTAACTCTGAAACAAACTCTTCGCAACTGTTTATTTCACCAAATGACTTATCAATGACATAACTTACCGTTAGCAATCTCAGTGTCAACAGCGACAGAAGTTTCGTAAGTCCAGCAACGAGAGACATTTCGAATTGTATACCCTCCACCTCCAACCATCATCAGAGGGACACCAAACTTTTTCAAAAATGCCACACATTTACCATGTCCTGAAAGCTTCAAGCTTATAATCACAAATTCAATACCAATTAATCAATTCGATTCGGTTTTGGAAACCGTCCCTCACATCCACCAGGTGTGATTGATAGGATTAGCCCCAAGTCGGAACTAACAATGGAGACACCCAAATTCGAACACAACAAATTTCAGGAAGGGAAAGGTGCATTATCCAACTCTTTTGCTCTACAGACGAGTATATAGCATCAGCTTGGGTAAATAAAAGGGGGAGGTGAATTAATAGTTAAGAAGTGAGTCTGCGAGCTAGAATCACGGCTTGCACAGGAAGGATGGTTGCATAACAAAAGCGATTTTTAGAACCACATGATCTATCCTGATTATGAGCCGTTGGGAAGAATGAATCGGACCAACTTCAGAGGACCTGTCAGCGAATAGTACAAAAAGAAATCAAAAAATGTTGTCAGAGACTATACATACAATATTTAGCCTGCCCATGAACCACTTGGCTATCAGAACACCCACCACCTCGACTACTTCAGAAAAAGCTCAGGAGGGAAAATTCTCGTTTTCGATACTTTTGGACATGCGTAACGCGAAGTCGTATAAAGAACAATTACCTCTTAAAGTAAGGTTGAAACATCCAAGTCGATCGCCCGTAAGTGAATCTGCGCCACACTGCAGAACTATGGCTGATGGTTGGAAACACTCCATAACCTTACGTATTACGGGGGTAAAGATGCTCTGGAATAAGGGGTATTCGAAATCTCCATGAAAATGACAAAATAAATGAAAACCAATATCTAACCTCATATGTTTCATCATCAATCCCATCACGCAAAGGAAAGTTGAGTGCATAGTATTTTCCCTTCTCTGCTCCGATGTCCTTAAATATTTTATCATAGAAGTTCTGGTTCAGAGCAAGCAGCGATTTTTTCATTATACATATAGAAAGAGTATGTCAATTGAAATGTGAATTTCATAAGCCCATGTACTTGGAAAATGCAATAAGGTTATGACACGCGTCCACATTTCCATTTTCCGAGATGCTGAAAACCCTAAACATTTCTGAAGGGACTATTACGGTAAGCCTTTAACATGTGAACGACCGTATGACATGATGTCGTGTGATGTCGTGCCATACTTTCACATGATGGAGACCTATTTTTCTTAATCTGTTGGCATTTTTTTCATGTTCTCAAGCGGTCCAAACAAATTATAGTCTCCGGAAAAAGAATAGAGTTATCGAATGGTTAACAAATAGTAATGAGAAGTATGAAAAAAATATGTCATAATGCACCCACAACGGCGATCGTCTATGGGCTAAGTTGAATAAGGATTGGGCAACATAACACGAAAGGAGCTTTACTGTTTTTTCTTATTTTCAAACGCACATCCCATAATTTCGCTCGCAAGAGACACTCAACGCCGATAAAATTTTACCCATGTCTTAAGAGGGAAGAATGGTCATAAATATAAAATACCTTAAGATCACCGGTTCCAGGGAAGTATTCTCCATATTTGTGAAACGACACAGTCATGACTCTATCGGTGGTGTAGAAGGCCTCCTCCACTCCATCGCCATGATGAATATCAATATCAACGTAGAGGACACGCTGAAACCAAGTTGATGAACCTTCTTGAACCTGTCTTGGGATTTGAGGCACGCAGCCGTTACGTTCACATTTGTTGAAAAAAGGATGTCAAGTATGTATTTGGAGTAGTGCTGTGTGTTACGCAACAGCGTCAACGAACTATTAGGGTTTTCCAGAACACGACAAGCAACATGTTGTTATGTGATAGTTACGTTGAAGCCATTTGCTACCCGCAACAATTTAGGAAACCAGGCCTTCTAAACAACGAAGCTTGCAGACCTAGTCAGTGTAAGCAGCCACGGAGACACGGCGCGTCTGTCGTCACTTTATTTGGATAATATGACAGATTAAATGACGCACAAATTCCTCAGGGGCAAAAAAAAAACAACGATCCAATGCCAATCATAAGGTACCATCCAAAGCGTCTTCGCTGGAAATAATATCCACTACTCCAAACTCATGAAGCTTCATTACTTCATTCCCCCTTCATTAATTACTGTGAACTTGGTCGCAATAGAAAAACACCGCCTATCCCATGAAAATTCGCCATTTTCCATAACAGTGGACAATATGGTGTAGGTATGAGCTGGAAGCTGTAGAGTTCAATAGTTGAATTCGAAATCCGGGCAGGTCTCACAGTATCACATAGGCCGTGGGTGCTAGATACCTGTGACCATTGTTCGTTTTATCTCATGATAGAAAACCTCGTGAGGCCAGGGCAACGCAGATCTGTAATCGTAATGTACCCTTGTGAGAATGCAGCCTACTCAACGACAGTCCTGAGATAGGAAAGCTCTTCACCTTGATCACCTGTTCGGACGACGCTCGGAAGGGCCGAACGCTCACCTTCCGTGAGTTCAACAGGTTGACGTACTCGAACCAAGGTTTGAGGTCCGATGAGAGGAGCTCAAGAAAAGCTGGAGATACTTGCCTGCACTAACGAAATTTTCGTCGCAAGGTGCCACTGTTGCTGGGATTCAGTGAGATACCCCTACACTAGAAGAAGCCTCCCTTCTTCACTATTTCAACGCCTGAAGGATGAAGCCACCCTTTGCCGCGTCGTCTCTCTGATCTATGATACTTGCTCACCTTAAATCACCTATCTAAGTTCTTTGATCGATTCAGTGGTGGAGTTTCCTGAGGAAAGTAGTTCTTACTATGTCAGACCCCTTCCAACCGTATTTCGAACAATCTCGTAAAAGTACGCGATCCGACGACGACTCAATAAGCTCGGAGTAGGCACTATACTCCCTTGGCAGATTCCTCTGGAGAGCCCTTCTAAAGGCTATTGTTGTGAAGTGGTCAAATGGATTCAAATGTGCTGTTCAATATTATGCTGGAGAGCGGAGAGTTTACCAGTGTGAGTAAATGGAAAAAACACCCCCTCCCCTCCCTGTACCCTTCTCTTAGACCGATAACTCAAAGCGCCGGTTTGTATGTGTTTATGATGTATATTTGTACCAGATTGGTCTCCCGGCAACCACCGGTACCATCCTCCCCCTGCGTAAGCTTCACACCTCCCACTGTGCTCCTTTCCACTTGTGACACTAATACTTCAAGGGGGAGGGGACATGCACAAAAATGGTGTTCTACATGAGAAAGGGCATCGATTGACATTAGAACGCCATCTAATTGGACCTTGTCCCTGTAGTCATCTGGTATTTCTTCTCCCTTTTCCACCCCCATCTCCCTGCTCCACTACCCTCCAGCTGCCACTCCATCATCGTGTGAAAGATCGAGAGGGTATTCAATAGGTGTTTATGTAGCCGTCAGAGGTTATCACAATCATGCCATTGAAAAAGATAGATAGCTCAAGTCCTGCGAGCTAACCGATTGAGCTAGCGGTTTGTTTACCATGAGCTTCCTTATCACTTCATTGCGGACGGACAGACGGACATACATACATACATACATACATACATACAGACACACATACATACAAACCGACACACCAAGTTAGCGGTTTATAAAATAGAAGGATGCCCGTACGCGAAATGAATGAGTGTAGGGCAGCTTTAGCCATTCGTTAACAAAACTGGACAGCTTACAGGCCTTTCGATATCAATGTTTTGTATGGCATGATTGTGATAATATATCTTCACGACAAATTCTCTCAGAATTAATGACGAAATCGATAAGCAGCAGTAGGATTTAAAGTGGGTCCTCAAGTCCGCACTTGACTCGAAAAATGAAGAGTTGTCAATTTCATTCTAACAAGATGTAAGAAGAAGAAAGATGTAAGAAGTTGTAAGAAGATGCAGGAGCCAGGCCAAATTTGTGATTACCGATTTTTTCGTTTCTGTTGATTAATGACAACTGAAGAGAAGATGCGCCTGAGCGACTTCTTTTCACACAACACCAAAGAAAGAATGCACAGCGCCCGAATTTTATGACATATTTTTGGAGCTTTTTTAAAGAATGATTTAATGCACAAAGCTAACTTGATGATGTTTGAGTAGTTCCAATATGGCCAATACAATGTCGTTGCTGTAACAAAACCCGCTAGCTTCACTCTTCTTGGCATGATGGAGACCACCCATCCAATTAATGGCGATATCTGCATGTTTGCGGTTGAGCTTTGTTGCAGCAGCTGAAAGAGAAAAATATTTCAAATCCATGCGCAACAATGATGATGCTAGAAATAAGTGACAAACGAAATACTCACCCAGCGATCCTCCACATGATAACTGACAGAATTCAAAAACCCCGTCGAAGACAGGACAGTCCTTAACAATGTGATAAAAGACTCATTCAGAGCGCAACAACAAAAGGGGGAGACCATACCTCCCCAACATTGAAGCGCTGCATTTGTTTCGTATAATCTGATATGTTGTCCGGCCGAATGTTCTTAAGAAACATCATGTAGTCGTCAGAGTGGTACTTTGTCATCTCTTCAAAAGTAGCCGGAGTTGGTCTCTGAACAAAAATGATACAGACTATACAAGGATGATGACTGGGTATAATACTGGAAGATACTCACGTAGACTTCGAGCTTCCGGTATAGCCCATAATTAAGCAATAAGTTATGGGTCATACGTATACGATGAGGTTTCATGGGATGTCCTTGCCCATAGTAATAGTTCCCTATATCACCTGAAATACTAGACCATGAGAAAGGGTAGAACAGCCACGATGTCTGATATCGCTCATTTCTGTTTTCACGCTATTTACCGTCCTGTCTGAGTGTTTCCCATGAGATTTGGCATAATATGAAGATCAACTTAAAAAGAACAAATCAAGCTTGGGTTGGGTTGGCTAAGGAGTACAAATTACACATCGGTCAGGCGGAACCACGACCAGATATGTCGGGCAAGGCGCCGAAATTGGAGGTATCAAGACAAAAGATTTTAACAAGGTTCTAGAACAACTAAAAGACCGAAAGAACAGGTAAAAGGGTGCACAGTTCAACACGGAACACCACGGTGAACGAAGTTTCGCACGATTTTAAATCGAGAGAAGGAGATAAAGTAGCGCAAGGATGGGGAAATAGAGCTCGAGTGCTATTTTTAGGCGAGGCGTTCAGCGCAGTAGGCGGATGTGTGATTATAAACTCATAACTATTTCTTCTTCTCATTTCTATTTCACCCTGTCTGACAGTTTCTCATGAGATTTGGCATAATCTTAACACCAACTCAAAGAGAACGAATCAAGCTTGGGTGCATAATATGGAGTTCCTGTACGATGGCTGCCCACGTCGAACCAGATAAATATACATAGTTCTCCATGCAGCACTATGCACGTTCAAAGCCTTTTCTTTGCTGTTTGTGATCTCCGTAGACTTCATAGTAGAACCGACAGAAAAAAATATGATATTTGCACAACTATCAGGCCCCCAGCTCTTTTTAAGAACGCCTTGTAACCATGTGAACAAACATATAGCTGATCCTTTTACAGCTTTACATCGCGGTTGCTTATCCCTTGTGGATATTGGAACCATTTAAGAAAACGAAAGAGGAACTCGGCAAATATGCTCAGTGAAAATGAGACATTAAGCATGGTTACCAGAAATTTCCTTATAACTATTTCAGTCAGTCCACCTTATCATGAAAATATCACGTCAACAATGAAAACAGAGTATTTGTGAGCAGAAAGAGCAAACAGAAGAAAAAACCTACGAACGGGCGCTCATGTCCTTGGAGGGGGGACATTAAAGTTAGTGAGACAATTATTGTGTTTGGCACTAAGCCCGGGTCCTGGATGGAGAATGTGAGCAATATTTATTCGCCTTGGCTTTTCTCCCCTATCCTAGGATTAGTCCCAGGGCTCTTACCATCGTCCCTCTTGTGATGTCCCCCCCCCAAGACATGTGCGCCCACAAACGTAACAAAAGTAATAAAAAGGAAACAAAAGCTGGAACGAAAAAAATTAGGAGCGTACAGTGCTAATGAATCTGAAATGGACAGCCCTTGCTAAATGAGCTCTTGAATTTTCTTCTCGAACTGATTTTATGACCTTACCATCGTAATAGTAGGCTATTCTCGTCTTCCCGTGTTGCTGCACCGCCATTTGAAAGCTGCGCCTGAATAAATCAAAACCTGTTACAAAATTAATCCTGATCACTGTAGAATTTTCTGCGACAATGTCCTTGAAAGGTTCGACTGGAATAGCACGGAAAGCAAAGGAATAGCACGAAAAGCAGAAAAATCGTTTTGAATAATCCAACTCCCCAAACCTCACATGCGACAAGATTCGTCTGAAGTCTACTTGAGAATCTAGCCTAAGAATGAGAATTAAGGATAGTTTCGCCCCGTGAACCACTACTTTTATACTTATGGAACTGAAAGAAAACCACAGAAAAAGACATGACAACGTGGCAAGACGACGAGAATAAGGGTAAAGATTTCGTAGGTATCCTGCTAAACTACGAAACAGACAATGAGTAAAACAACAAGTACACAAATATTAGCTGCTTGCGGGAAGAACGCCAAACATCCGAAAATTGAATACGAACGAACGCGGCGCGTAGGCTCGCGTCTGCAACAGCGGTGTGTTCGTTGTACAGTATGCCAGAATCAGGGTTGGCGGACTACTTGAACTCGGTCCTTTAAACCGCCTCAGTTCGATGCTCCCGTCTGCGCTCCTCGCGGATCCATCCTCTCTCAAGGCTTAGTCCCTCGGCTTCACCCGTTTCATAATCGTCTGCGCCTCTGCCATTCGTGGCAGGACCATATGCGAAAGTTCAAGCAGTCCGTAAACCCAGAATCAGAAATCATTCTCTCAAAATCGGTTGCGATTTTAATTTAATTGAGAAAATGCAATCGATGACATCCTTGACAGTGCGGGGACGTTAGCCTTTACGATAATGCGCACTCGAGTCTACCCATACACGCGCAAATGGGGATGTGGTGATACTTTTCCATTATTTTCCGTTTTGTTCGTAAAGGCTGTAGGTTGATCAGTGCAATCATAAATTGCGATTTGACAGGTGTATCTATAAGGATTGAGTCAGATATTAGATTTCTTCATCTAATGCAGCATTTACACTGGAGAGGCGATAAAAACCATTCTGCGTCTCTCCTGCATTCAAAACAGAATTATCAAGCTTTGCTACAATCAAACAGAATACATTCAACTATGAAGATGTCATTTTTCAATATGAATCTAATCTGATCTTGGAAATTTCCACAACAGCATTGTGTACGAACGATATCATAAGAGTTTGTCACGGAAACGTGGTGCACGAGTCCAAGCTCTACGAAGTCTTCGACGAGCATGGATCACTACGACGTCATCTGAGACTGGCAAGCAGGGCTGCACAGACGGAGCTACTGCTTCTAGAAAACAAGCTACCAGCAAATTGATGGGAGAAATCAGGTAGCCACTTCAGGCTGGAGGAATTACGCTAGGCATCCTGAGTGTCCCCCAAGAGGTCCACTGCGCGGCGAAGGAAGAGACCAGACGCGGCAAAGGACGAGTCTCAGCGCATGCTGTGCGAAATGAGACGTAGTATGGCCACTCTATTTCACTTGACGCTTACAGTATGCCCTGCGACTCGTCCTTTGACGCGTCTGCGTCTCTTCCTTCAGCGCGCGATGGGCGTCTTGGGGGACACCCGGCATCCCTGAGCTCGGCGGCGGTGGTGGATGACGTCATATTCCGAAGACGGTGAGGGGGCTGTAAAGTAGGGCTCGGGTCTATTCTTAGAGAAGCATTTCAAGAATATTTTGCAGCAGAATGTTCCTGAAATGACAAAAAAAAATATTCAAATTACTGTGACAATAAGTTTGCTGATGTGCGCCATGTTCAAAAAACCTTTTTTGGTCTCCTGTTCATTTACTCGACTTCTACGTCCGACACTCCTCACAATCCAAGAGACTCAACTAAACTCTGCTGTCCTAAAATTCTATTATATAAACGGGCGGAGGCGGTGAGGTTGGTAGGTGGCACAAGATTATAATGTTCCCCTCCGGCGCGATCGCCTGTATTCTTCACAGGGTGCTTTCGTTTGAATTATCTTCCCGCGCGCGGTGATTTGAATGCAGCACAGCGATGTTCCAACACTTTGCAATATGTGCGACCAGTGAATGGGCTTTAGTGGAATGTAATGGCCCAGGACTTGAAAGAAACTTTGATTACTGGTCATTCAGATAAATGATGGGATGAAACAAACCTAGTAAGCTAAGGGTGCTACTACGGGGTCATCCTCCTGTCTAGGAGCGTAAGGAACTTCGAGGCCTAAAGCTTAGTCTCGCTTTTGGAGAAGAGTGTTTTGTGAGGTTTAGAGTTCCT
>KZ346649.1:34751-47455 GCA_002352805.1 Teladorsagia circumcincta | reverse complement strand
TCATGGGCAAAGTGACTCTTTTTTGGCCCCCCCCCCCCTGTACATCGTATAGCCTTGGAAGTAACTGCATAGGTCATTAGGAAGGAATAACAACTTTGTATGGAAGTTGAAGATATGGCACGTCTCAAAAGGACATTGATCAACGCAAAACGTTCCATAAAAGAAGGGTAGGTCTTCAGTAATGATCAATGCCTTCCGGGGTGCGCCACGCGTACTAATTCCTTTCAGAAGTAGTGGTTATTCGAAAGTGATGTAGCCTATAATTTGACTTACGGGGACCAGCTGATGAACGAGACAGTCTTTTTCATCCTCCTAGTCAAGTCTGGTACCAATGACCTGGAGGGCCAACCCACGATAGAAGACATGCTCTTGAATCACGCGTAGCTTCCGCCCAGAACGGTTCATGAATACTTTTACTCACTATTGATCAAAAGGAACTAATTCACCTTTACTTTCCGATGATATTTCGGGCCTCAGACTCTTTTAGCAGAGCCAACAGCCTTACCCTTAGCCGATACTTGTAGGCTATAACCGCCAATGAAATGTATGGAGCACAGATGATCTGGCGGATTGATAACATGAAACAGAAAATGAATGAGGCGAGGGTCAGTTGAATTTAAACTATCTCAGTACACTTTTTTCACGAGGCAATTCTTTTAGCCCGAGTAACCTTACTGAATCATCGACTTCAGAGCGGCACACAACCCATAATTCATTCGGACCCATTCGTCTCGGGACGTTATGGCTACAAATTCATTGCCAGCGCGTGTCTCTTTGGAGACGGACAAAGTGGGTGCCACTAGATATTTTTCTTGAATTTTCACCAAACATAAACCCTCGTTCTCAACGAAAATCGCGAAAAAAGTCGTTGTCTCACTCAGAACGTTTCGAACAGAACAGCTACTTCCGCATCACAAAGGAGAAAGCTATTAATCTCGTAAGCATACAATACTGCTACTAATTTTTGTTCAATCGACGGTTTGTCGGCTCGCCATAACTCTTGAGGAAATGGTTCCCTCGACTTGGAGGTTATACTATGTGATAGCTCCGCTCGAGTTCCTCAAGGTCTTGTTTCCAATTTTTGAAAAAACTTCATCTAGAATTGCGTGCACTCGACCTCCACCCGCGAAGTAATGAATATACTTTGTATGTGGTGCGCATATAGGTCCTCCTATGCACCCCGATCATTCCACGGAAAGATGGGTCTCAACACTTGCCTCAGAATACGCTGTACCCAATCTGTCCACCATATTGTGAGATTGAATGAAAGTTTTTTTTTTCGAATTTCACGATCTTTACTTCGTTCTAGAGCGCTAATCGGCTGAACGTGTTGTAATCTGCGCTCATCATCCCATTCTACCATTTCAATGAGAATCTTCGCGCAGTTTCTTCCCAGCAGTAGTAGAGGCCTATTATGTGACAATCTCTACTTTCAGAGGAGATGTTTTTCTGCAACCTGAGAATGATAACCTGGAGGAATCAGGTAAAATATTTGATTGCAGGCGAGCGTTCCTTCCGTGGTGTGGCCCCAAACATCACTCTCCGTCATGCCCTGAAATAAAATTCAGATTTTTTGCTTTTCCCTGCGATTTCCCATGCAAAATGCTATCGAATGGTATACATCTCAGTTCGCACTCAAAACTTTCGTTTTTCCCCTTTTTCGGCCTTTTCCTTACCGCCGATCGCCTTTCCCAGCCCTTGCCACCCACGTGCAATTCACGTGCGTGAAGACTTTCCCACGCACTTGGAACACCCATAGTGGTGTATCGATCGGGCTGCCCGCCCGGCATCGGCCGTCACATGAGCTCTCCGCACCGCGCACGTGAATCGTGAAAAAAGTGAGTTTGAAAAGCTCAAACGCTACACTATTCTGGCACCAGTTTATAGTAAAACCTACTCAAATGGGGTACTGATGGTCCCAGTGTAATAAGGAATCTACTACTGACCACGAATACCATTCTGCGACATCGCGCAAGCACCAGTCAAAAATGCAAAGCTTTGTCACCACGGGGAAACGAACCATGGACCAATATCCCTTCCCTCTTAGTTCCACAAGGCCGCTCAGCAAAAATGAGGCATGGTTTCGGATTCCATGCACGTGTGTTCGAAAAGAGCGCGGCATTACTAGAAAAACCTTTCTGGTGAAGGAACCTTTTCGCATAAACGGGTCAGGAAGCAGTGCAACCGATTCTATCGTGGCGTTGGCCAGGTAGCCGCCCCAGAACACAATGGACTCGACAAAAAAACATTTACAGTGCAAGCTTTATATTTTAAGGTTTGAATCTCAAGGTCACGCTTGTTCCCCTTCCGATTTTATAACACTTTGGCGCCGTCAGGTGTGGCGTAAGCTCATTAGCTCGCTATTGGATCGACCGTCTTCCATTAGGGGAGAGGTGAAGTACGGTGAATCACAAAGTTTGCGTTTCCATGCGGACGTCAAAGTCAATTATGATTATCAGGCGACAAATGCACAAATACGCTATTTTGTATTAAAACAGAAATGAATTCCTGGAGCAAAATGAAGAAAAAAACATTCCTTGAAAACATTTCGGACAGAATCTACTTTTAGACCGAGGGAAGTATATCGCCGTTTATGTGACCCTAGTCAGAGGCAAGTACGATGCTCTTCTTCAGTGGCCATTCGATCTCACTGTCTGTATCACAATGCTTGATCAGGTACAGAACTTAAAGGTAGCGAGCACGATGACTGGAAGGCAGAGCGGTTTTGATGATGACATTGAGCCTCATTGGTAGAAGGCTGTCAAGAAGTAGTCCCATCCCAAACCCTTGGTGCACTGACGGGTCTGGTCTACCAACAATACTCAAGAACCTTACGAACCCTTCAACAATCCAATCATCGTGTTCACTGCTTCTAAAAATGTTTTATTCATATAAAAATTCGTGGGCATGTAAGAGGATATACTCAACATTACAGAATCCAAATTGGGAAAAACGATGCGACATTTCATATCGTGTGGATGCGAGGAAAATCACAGAGAAATCAGAGTTCTTAGAACGACCTTCTGTAGACAGAAATGGCTGGTTCGGTGCACAGACGTTCTGTAGACTGGCAATTATGGACAGCTTCATTCGAGTAAGTGCTTGAATTGAAAGAACTATCTAGGGAGACACCTGCTGAAGTGCACGAAGCCACCCTGCATTGATTAACCGTACCCATTCAGGATGACGTCATGTTTCTGAAGTTCGAAATCGAGAAGGTGAAAAGTCGAGAACTGGTTCTGAAGCCATCCTCTGTGCGGAATCTAGGCAACCCATCATATTACGAATTGCCTCCAAGAACACCGGCGACAATACCCAAAACGGAGATGCAGCCACCAAAAACAGCTGAGGAGGCAACACCCAGGAATTATACACTTGCGGAAACGTTGCCGGAACAGCTCAATGAACCAAGCCAGCAGAGACCTCCAACGAGACAGATGTCTGCCCCAAAGCCTCCGACCAGTCCACAAATACATAACCTCAGGCCTCCATCCAGCTCGCAGCCAGCTGCAGTTCCTGTGATCGTTACCGAGGAAAACGAGATCGAAGAGAATGCAGAGTACAGAAAACGACGCCCATCAACAGCTTCCTAAACCAAGAACCTAACGACAGCAACCAAGATCCACGCATCGCTTCCTTCACCAGACATGTTACTCATATGGATTTGAAGTCATACTTGCACAGGCTGACTGCTTACATGGGTTGTTAGTAAAAAGCGGGATTTGATAGCAAAAAATGACGAGATATCCAGTCCACATCCGACGAGTTGAGGGGGCAGTCCCGCGGACTGTCTAGCACTGCGGCCGCATTAGAACATTGCCGTGCCACGGCAATTGCTAGAGGTGAACACGAGGGAGATTGCAAACAACAAGATGCCGTGCTCTGCCACTCGTGTTCACCATTAACAATTGCCGTGGAACGGCAACGTTCTAATGCGGCCGCATCGCTAGACAGTTCGTGGGACCGCCCCCTCAACTCGTCGGATATGGATTGTACCAGAAACCAAAAAATTGTCCTTATGTGTTTTTTGGACGAGATATGCCACCGATAATGAAAGATATCCAGAAACAACATGTGCAATTCTCCGTTTTTTTAAATTAGAGATTGACCTATTTGCCGACTGGGTCCAGTCTCTGATTTTATGTTTCCGTGGAAGTATCAAACAGCACCCCATAGATTGCTTGCCAATGACGTCAAAGCCAAAGCTGATCCGACGCAAGCTGACCGATCATTGAAGACGTGCTCCTTGCTTTTGTAAGGATGCAAGGTGCACCACATCACCTGATAGCATCACCGTTATCATCACCGTTGTGTTCCAACCTTCAAGTGCAGGAGTGTCGTCCCCACCACAACGAGTTTCATCTTCTTTTGTCACGGACTAGCACCGTACATCGCGACTCGTCACATGACATTAATGTAGATGTTGGACTTGAGGCACGGGTTCTGGTAAATGCTTGCCAAGGAGAACTCCATTCCTCGAACACAATTTGGACATGTCTCCGCTCACGCGTGAGGTGCCCTATAAAATCAAATCGCCGTCAGATGCTGATGCTGATCCAAGGCAATTGAATGTTGTGCACGTAAGCCCAGTAACCAGGGCTTTCAATCATAATAGAACCCTACCTATTTGAACCCCATAGGCTCGGTACTTTTGACATTCAACCTCGAGTATAAACATCACCAGGCGATCGTAAAACGGTCGCACTTTCCGCTCGTGTGCGTTTTTATCTTCGCTGGGTAGCACCAGGCTATCAACAAAGAGAAGGGTCCATGGAGATGGCTTCCAGAGATTTTTCGAAACAGCGCCAGGCATGTAGGAGCTGGGAAACGCGGAGCCATCCATGGTGTACCCCGACTGAGATGGAAAAGTAAATAGAGCGTCTACTAACGTTTCAACTCAGTTAAGAAGTTGGTATGCACACTCAAATAAAAGGTCTCTGATAACATATGGATTGCCCTGAGCCATGCTGTCGTAAAGCGTACTATATACAACTCTCCAGGACTAAATAACCGCTTCTCACTTTCCACGACTTTACTAGCAGGAGACGAGCAGCGTACTTTGTCAATAATGCCACAGACAACCACGGACCCACAGTCTAGTAAAGGGCCAGCCGGTCGTGAATAAGGGCGTCAGTCATTCGCTCACAGATTTTCATTTTGTACGAGAGGAGGCACAGAAAATCAAGGAATTTTCCATGGAAAATTTCTGCATCCTTTCACATCATGAATGTGTCAGTTGCCTAAACAATGCAACTTTTCCGTTCTTTTCAGTCTTATCGTGGGCGACTGGCCTCTAGCTACTGATTCGGGTGAGATAGAATCACGATTTCTCCGCGAAGGGCTCCTTTAATGTGCTATATCTATGAACACCCGATTCAAGGACAAGCTTGGAGAATAACGTGATAATACTGCGGTGCTCTAGTGGACTAGTGAGATTATGTCGTGACGATCCTGGGCCCATTACATTTTGCAAGTGGGAGCTTCCTATTAGATGTTCTGTTTAAGCAGGTATCGGACTTTGTAACGACCACAGCGCCTGCAGAACCCGCTCGTGCCGTAATCCAAGCAGACGATAACTAGCTGCGGAGTTGCGACGGCGCCACCGCTTCAACCGGCGAAACATCGTACAGTATTGGGTGTTTCGTGAACGTTGCGCTTACTGCAGACGATGCGGACGGTGCATCTGCCGCAAAGTCTACACCAGCCTTAGTAGCGGTTGCGCCGCAACGGGAAGACAACTGCAGGACAGTTCTTACTCTATACTACCTTCTATGACCGTCCGTCCTCAGCGGTTCATTTTGTATGAGACTGTTCACAAATGTTCAATAGAGTTACTCTATTTTTTCTCTCGCTATGAATGGCATAGCACGTCCGAAAGCCAAAAAGGGACAAGCCCTACTTCAATATCTTCTGAAATTCTATGTTTTTTTTGTTCAGTGAACTAGCTCCCACGGCTACAATGAGCACTCAGCCTGCGCGACCCGGATGTGGTTCACCAGGACAGAAAGCGAGTTTTCCGCTTTTCACGCACGGAACGTTTTTCGTTGTAGGACCTCAGTTGCACCACTGCTCAAGAGTTTCGCGCGCGAAAAACAGAAAAGTCGCTTACTATCCTAGTGAACCACATCCCGCGACCCTGTGCTCCCGCAAGTTTCTGCTATCAGTAACCATGGTCTTGCGCTGTTTTTCAAACACATGCTTCCAAACAAATTTTAACCAAGGTCGGGCTTGGCTTATGGTTAGACAGAAACTTCTTGTTCAACGATACCCACAACACCCTACAATAGTTCGGCCGGAAAGTAAGGAACCTTATGACCTAAGCAAATAGATGCAATCATAAATAAACAGACGATGAAATCTGAGGAATGGTCCTAGCATTAACAAGTGCAACGTTCAATGAGATATCCTTCTGAAAAGGTACAATATTTCAAATATTTATAATAAACATTTATAGTGCAATCTTTGTACAGTGTATGCATTATTTATCTGGTACTCCTTTAGGTCTTTAGTTGTTCCAGAATATTCAACGCATCTTTGACTTTTGAGTGGAGATCCTGAAGAAAGATTTGAACTACATGATAATAAACTCATCTCTTTGTGTATTGCACACTTACAATTAATTTTGTCACATTGGCGACCGCGCAGGATTTTCAACCTGCCCGTTCGAATCAGCTCCCTTTGACACGATCGCAAAATGGCAGCCACCGTTGGCTACCCTTTTTTGAAACGGAGTGGAGTGGTAAAAATCAACAATTTCTGCTAAATCTTGTCCAATGAGAGCCACCAGTGGACGCCATGGTACCAAGTGAGCATCTTCGCGTCAGCCACCGGTGGCTGCCATTGTCCCAAATGGGTTGAGAAGTAACCCGACAAGCGCTCAGTAATCACAAGGAAGAAGTAAGCACATCGATCACTCAGCAGAGAACACTTCACGGTGGATGTTCAACGTGAAGCAACTTCTTTCCGATTTTCTTTTTCCCTTAGTGGTAATTTCAGCAGAGACTAGCAGACTGGTCCACGAATTAGCGTAGCAACATAATAAAAAAATGTGTGGATGTAAAATTAGAAACGAAAGCGTTGAACTGTCTCTAAATAGCCCTCGCTGACGCAATTGAAGTTTCTGAATTCTTTCTTCTTTTCACTAACGGTTGCTTAACGGTGCAGTCAGCAAACAGGCTGCTTCGCTATGACAACAGCTAACAAACAAGTCAAGAACTATAAAGCTGCTGTGGCTTTCAGCTTCGCGGTCAACGGTGCCGATGTCAGCTAGCCGGCTCATCACATCAGACGGGTGAATGCTGGTAAGCAATGGCTCATCACTAGCTGAATTAAAGGCACACCCCAGGCAGAAGTCGTGTGAACGATTTCCTTCGGGTTGTAGGATAGACCCCTAGGGAGCAATCACAGATGTAGCATTCCCGTGGACGTAAATCAGCTAACGAGAGCGCTAGAGCTTTGCAAAGTGAGCTGCTCAAGCTACAATTTTTCTTTTTTGTCAGGCTGTTGTCTGGCACCCTCTCATCTGTTGCGCTCTCTCACCTCATACTCTCCTCTTCGCGCTTAGTCTCTCATTGCTTCAACACAGCTGATTATGAAGGTGGATGAGCCCCAATCCTGAGCGTTCTGAACAAACTCTTTTCCTTTCTTCTCTACTGCCGGCCCATTTCGAACCAATACATTCGTATTCGTGTGCAAGAACCAACCAATTTCATCCTGGGGCATGCCTTTAAAGTGAAATGGAAGTGATACTAGTAACGCTATCGCCAGGTGAGCATGAAGTGCGGCCTGAAATCCAGCTGGGGTGAAAGCTTTGCCCACCCAGCATTTTTGTGAGAGATCCAAAATTGTTTGAAAATGGAAATCACAGTATTCTCAAATAGTAAAGTTCTCACCTGAAATTGATTGACATCGCAGTGAAACTCTATGGGCCGCCACTGTGTTCCATCAACTGGCAACACGTGAAGTTTGAAAGAGACCACCGGCTCGGAGCACCGATTCAATAACTCTGTCTGAAAAATCACATTTTAACATATGAACGATTTAGGCTACAAAAAGCAGCTAATTGTTAGGTTACACAGAACTGACCTGGACTACATTACGGACCGACCATTCAAAATTAACCAATTCTGGATAGTCCCATCCAACTGCTTCGAGCACGGAACGTAATTCAGATACAATTTCCTGAAGCGTGCATTGCACTCGGGAAGAAAAACAATTTAGGAAGTAATTAAACAAATAAACATTACAGTAAAGAATAAGAAGGTAAATAATAAAAACAAAACAATAAAATAATGAAAGAAAAGGATAAATAAAATAGGAAGACACAGTGGTTGCGCAAGTAAGCCTTACAGCTTTCCCGTCTAGTGCCATAAGGCAGTGTCAGACTTTGCATCGCGCGACTTTTAGCGTTCGATGCTCCCAGGAGGCAGTAAGTGTCCTCTTCTTTAGAGCATAGGATATATTAAGTTGTTGCATTATAGATGCCGCACAGATTTAGCTTCACCCCACTCGGTTGCGTTTGAACCTTCACAGGTATGAGCATTTATTCGAGAGAGGAAATCTCAGAGTATAAAAGCGACTAACACTTGCCCATGCCCTTTTGTTTTTTGCCTGAATTTTTTCCTTCGAAAGATGGCTGATCGAACTTCGTGGGTATGCACGTGAATGTTCAAACATCTTGAGGAGCTGAATCCAGCTCACACGGTTGCGGCAGGCTCTCGAGAACAAAAAGAAATCTACATCAGACCGCGCATAAGCTCGGCGAGGAAGAAAAACAATGATCTCATGGGGTAACTTCACCACAAAAAAGCTGCATTTTTCGAAAAAAATCAGCATCAAATCATCAGCAAAAATTCGCGAGAGCGAGCTAATGACCTTTGATTTCGCCCCCAACAGCTCTTGTCACGCTCCATCTGACTACTGCTTATCCAAGTCAAAGGGGAACGCTGCGAAGGAGAAACAGTTCTGGTAGTAAAAAATTCAGACTCTGAGTGTCAAAGTTTCCAGCGCACGATTGCTACGATTCCTCGAGAAGGACCCCGGGCCTTTGCATGGAGAATGGCGAAGCCTGGCGCGACAACGTGGTATCCATCTCTCTTTCCGAGGTGCCGAATTGTTGCTGTTCCAACAAAATTTTGTGTATCTACAAAAGCGACATAATGCAACAACCTAATGAATAGCCCCTTGAATACATCGCTCACAATGACTCTTCGAGTGCCTAGTACACGAGTCCTAAGAACCTAGCCAACTGCGCAACGATCGCAATCACCAACACCTAACTGCGATGAGAAGTGGCACGAAAGTTTTAGCCGGTATTTCAGCTAGCAGCGGAAAGCATTAGAAAGGAAAGTGATTGTGTGAGATGAGATCACCTTACTTCATGGACTTCGGCTATAGCTTTACAGAGCGGATGATCAGAATCCATTCTCTCCTTCAACAAATCCACAGGCCAGTTCTCGCGAGCTGCATCGGTTAACAGTACCAAAATACATGTTGCTAAGCGTTCAGAGCAGACTTCAGGTGACCCTACAATAGATCAGCTCAAAAGATTCGAAACAAGCACGTCCTGTCCAACTGGATCGGAGTGTTAACCAGCACAGTCTTATTATCCATGTAGCCGTTGGACAATTGATATCAAATTTAGAATTATGAGAAAAAAGTGAATTCCACCGTGATTAACTTGATCGTATTGGTGCATGTTTGGGCCATGCCACCAACATCTCCATCAACTTATTCTGATCGCCCATCCTCCCCACCCCCCACATAACATGAAACATTTTCGAAAACAAATAACATATGGCGAAAAAAATGCATGGTAGCTATCACGGAACTTTCACTATGAATATGTTTAATATGCACCCGGGATATTCCCTGCATAACTGACTGTCAAACATAAAGATCCGGAAAAAAACTCTAAAAGACATGAAGTTATAGCAACTAACACTTCTCCTGTCGCAGCAAAATTCCGCTCAACTTCTTGACCAACGGGAGAGCATCTCCTTCTGATGGAGTCTCGCCACTGGCGAGTACATCTTTCAGCAAATCTATGCCTTTACCTCTCATGAACCTAAGGGTAAACACGAAATTGCATGACAAATTGGAATGGTATAAGCAAAGTAAGCAGTAGTAAAAAGTAAGAATACATCCCAAATGCTCTATAGATAGTCATTACCGACGAACGGCTTCAAAGTTTCGTGACTGAAAACAATTTTTTATAGATTGAAATCTTTCGAAGTCCTTGGCCTGAGCAAATCAACCACAAGAATAACAAGTAATTCCTAAACAAACTAATTTCTGTAAGATAACGCCCGTACAGGGATCATTCTCAAAATATGAACAGAATTTCAGCAGTATGCCTCCTTCTAACACAAACTACGAAATAATATCAGTATGACTTCAATACAAAAACTAAAGCATGAATCGAAGGCTATTTTTCATTTTCCACCTGCCGGTTTTCTCCTTTACTTGCACCTTGTTCCGCTTGCCTTCGTAGCTCTTCATCTATCCGTTCTTTGGCTCGGTATACCTAAAAAACATGAATAACTTCTGAGAAGTCGTTGCTATTAGAAAGTAATACGAAAGTATAAACAAGGTAAAAAAAAAACAGACCTTCGATTGCAAATAGAAGGAGCCACCTTTGCTCTTATCGTTAATCGAAAATAAATGCTCGTATTTTTGTTCAACTTCCTTAGGGTCGATAGGTGGTTTGACATTCAAAATTTGTAAAGATTCCTGAAAAATAAAAGTTGCAGTATCGAAATGATGTGTCGGCCAGGAGACCTATAGCGCGGTGAATGCGGTTCACAAAGAATATCATAATCTTCTGTAATATTCTAATTTCAGCTTCCTTAGCTCACCTAACCCTGCTTTACAGTCACTTTGCCTTCGCTTTCCTAACTACCTCGAGCAGCACATCTACTGTGATGGAACTTCTTGACGATCACAACCACATGTACATAATATACATATGTGTGTCAGTAGTGTTCGTTTTTCCACAGTGGACTAGCGTAAGAAAAAAGTTACGGAGCTATTTCTCACCCTTTAACTCCTTCACGAATGACGATGCGATGCTCTGGTTCATACAGGGTGACAAAACTCCATGATACCTCATGAGCTAGTAACGCCTTTCCAGGCGCAATCCTTAGTCATAAGTCATTTGTAGCTACACTATCCCAGATTCAGTGTGTTATCTACTAGTTTTACCTTATAGACCGTTTTCACCACAGCACTGAACTACTCAAAAACAGCCACGCTAAGCGCACCCGTAGACAGCCTTCGTAAGCGCCCCCGAGCCAGCTCATGGGGTTCGTATTTAGATCAAAGAGCTGCATACGGCATCCGCCCCTGTTGGGCTGCGGCCTCGCCAGTTGCTTATTTTCAGTTCTCGGTGGCACGTGGTTCTAATCGACACATTCGAAAGCTTTCTGCGGTCTAATACGATTACCTTACACTAGCTATTAAGAAAAATCAATCGATTCTGAATTACGTGATGCAACTGTGCCATACATTATTCAGTGATTGACCAATAAATAAATAAATTATGACTAATTGATTAAATATATTATGACTTGTTTTTGTTTGTTAACTGCTGTTTTCGGCCGCAGTTCGTATAGCGAAAATATCACAAGAACACTGGGTTATGAACAAAACCAGCCCATCCGTCGGGACTCGAAGCCGTGGTGCACTTTCGCATACCTACCATAACCGGGCATTCTTGTGATACATTATCTCCAGATACAGTTGCGGTCAAAAGTGTTGGCCGAAACGGTGTGACGTATGTTCTTTCTCTTTTCTCAAAAGAAAACCAAAACTAAGTTGGAGACTTTTCTTCCAAACTTCTTGAATGCTTAAGACTCAAAGATTCAAAAACAGCAAAAGACGATATATCAATTCTTGGAGGGAAGTGTTCAAGTGAGAACAAGATTATACATGAAGCACGGCTCCGGCAAACTTTTGACCGCTACTGTATATGACACATCTTGTGATACTACACATTATCTCCAGATATATGACAGAAGAAGAACAACATACGTAGAAAAGTAGGGAAGCAAGTATTAGATTACCGTCATACTCGGCGACGGACAAGCGATGGAGCGATCGCGATTGTAAGTTAATCGTCTGTCACTTCCACTTTTGAGCGATCGCTCTCGGCAAAGCGATTGGCAAGTGATGGGCGATGTAGCGATCGCTTGTCCGTCGCCAAGTATGACGGCGATCTAACGCTTGCCAAATCGAATATCTATGAAAACAGCACCTGCATGAATTGAAAAATCAAAAAAAGAATAAATGCAATTTTTGTCCCCGAGCTATCTACGCCTGTGGTCCACTAGGACAGAAAGCGAATTTCCCGTTTTCCGCGCGCTAACCCCAACTCGACTACTGAGCATGGTGGACCTGAGGTTCCCACAGCGAAAAAAAGTTTCGCGCGCGAAAAACGGAGAAGTCGCTTTACGCTTTAGTGAACCACACCCGCTATCTACAATGCCATAATCGAGCTCAAAACGCTACAAAATTGTAGAGAAAACGACACCTCTAGACTGATTCCGAGCCTTGCGTTGGCATTAGCATTATCTCTAGTCTCACTGGCTGTTTGACCTGTTTTGACACTATGTCGTGCTGCTGCCTGTTGGCTTTCTAAAATGAACAGGTAAGGAAGATATCCATAAGCCACAGAAACAGAGAAATTGTGAAATTAGGATCTATTC
>KZ346647.1:45590-57483 GCA_002352805.1 Teladorsagia circumcincta | reverse complement strand
CAAGGCGTATTCGAGGGATACAGCAGCAAATGCATATTCGTTGCAATGGCTCGGCTCTGGCACACGAGTCCGACACCAAATAACTGACCTAGGGAAACGGGCAGGGGGTAGGATAGGCCGAGGGGAATTGGTTTAGCGTCGGTTGGTTGAATCCATCCTCCGGAAGAGCCCGTTCAATGAAACATAATCGACGATCCCAAAAACCCCTTCGACGAGTTCGTTGTTCGATTTGCTCGTTTAGCGGTGAATTTAATTAAATGAGGATTCCACGATAGGAATGAATGTCGAAGAAGGGGCAACCCACCTAGTGGAGAGTTAGGCGAGCCTCCGGAGGGTGCATACCAAAGCATAATTCGCATCGTAAGATACATATGCCCCCGGCGATCCAGCATGGCATTCTCCGCGGCCCAGTTGATCCCATACGCCTACCACTCGCGTCTCATCGTGTCTGAGTCTCTAGCCCTTCAGCAGAGATAGCGTTAGGGTCGAGACGACAGCATCGATGAGAGTCGCATCAACGGGTCCCATTTCTAGGGTTCTAGGCCATTAATCTGAGTGTTCTTCTCTCGTGCATCACTGACCATCTCTAAGTTGGTTTCCAATGGGAGGCCTTTTTATCGTGAGATCTCCCTTAATATTGCTTTAAGTGCCAAAAATTGATGAGTTAGGAACTTTATCGTTTTACCTTGTAAACAACGACGGTGTCTTGGTAGGATAGAGGGTTTACTGAGCTTCTTTTTTTCAAATCAGAGTAAACGCAGATCAAAGCCACAAAGCAATAATCGCTGCTGCTGAAAAAGTGCCTGCTGGTGCCTTCCCCTCATGACACTGTAAAAGCTTCACAACGCTAGCACAGGAAATCAACAAGGTGTTTGCCCGATCCTCTTATTCTATGCCTTTCTCCCTAACCATGTTGCCTGGTAAAGATGATAGCTGAGGGCCATGGAAATCTTGTTTCAACTGACCTTTATCCGCTACTGTAGGTTACTTATTTATTCTCATTATATTTGTGTATTTTGCTTCGCTTTAACAGTAGTCAACTAGGAATAAGCCGAAGTTTCGTTGTGGCCTAACAGTAGACCCATTCATGGACAAGCGTGGTTAAGAACAAACCGGACCATCAAACTGTTTCACATGGGAAGAAGACCTTGCCGCCTAGATGGTGGGGTTACGGTTACGGTTTTTCACATGGGAAGAAGACCTTGCCGCCTAGATGGTGGGGTTACGGTTCATCCGGTGACCAACACGGCCCGGTGACGACGTGACCGCTCCAACCGAGATGGTTATGAGCCAGGATACGACACTGACCTCCATCAGTCGGCTATGAGCCCGTTCGCCACCCCAGGGTAGAGTCAATCGTCGCGTTCACATTTTTCCAAAAATTTTGCGACGCACTACTTTTAGAGGGGTCTTGATGCGCCCTACCACCACCACCACCATCAATCTTATAGGGCACCCACGATATGAACTCTTCCTCCCCATTACCGACCACTACCCTCACCATCATTGCTGTTCTATGGTGTTTGATTCCGACAATGAAACCAGTCGACACATCCAACCCAGAACGGACGGTTAATACTGCAACAGGGTTACTGAATGCACGCAAGACCTCAATCTACCACATGCTCCTTTCACTGTAACCTTTTTCAATTGTGCTAGAAATGAAGGAGAAAATACTCAAGATGTGAAAGGCCGGGAAGTCCACGGAATATGCAGTAGGGTTACAGGCGTGGCTTATGATCACCTTCCGGTGGTTACCAATACTACTTCGGACAGTCCAACGGGGAGAGCAGATGAGAAAGTTGAAGGAGGATTTCACGATGAGTTTGAAGGCGGAAGAAGAAAGGGGCCCATCACTCGGGTTATGTCCTGAACTGGGCTACTTTTCCATCATAAATTCCGCCTCTGGAGTGTCGTGCTTGTAGGATCGTTCGAACTGAGGGAAAGTTTCTAAACCATGCAAATGTTCAGGTTGGGTACGCTACATTTTGAAATAAATGATCCTTTCATTGCTAGAACCATAAAAATAGGCGAAGTGCTCCATATAATGATAATTGCTAATGGTCTTTTCAAGTAACGTCATTTCAGATAGCATGCTTCTTCGTGCTTTTTGCTACCGTATATTTCCTGGAATCTATCGGAGGCTTCTACATGACGAGGTGAGCAGCATTTGATAATGAATATGGAATCTTAGTAAGTATTGTAATTATGGACCTAAGGGAAACGGAACTTATCGTAATGCTATCCTGGCACTTTCAAACTTTCAACCCTCCAATGGCTTGGCAGCTTTTGTGTGACTAAAAATTTTACTGCAAATCAAGGAGGTCGTGTCTGTACAGCAGCATTCTACATTCTTTTGCAGTGCCATCACTTACATCGAGAAGCAGTTCCAAATACCATCAAAACTTAGTGGGATGATGGTATCTGCATCCGATTTTGCATACATTCCTGTTGTCGTGTTTACAAGTTATTTTGGTGGACAGGTGAGTTACGTTATATGAATTTTCAGCTTCTCTTTGATTTTCTGTAGTACGTCTGCCTCGATAATGCAATTTTGAATGACGTAGATACATCACATAACCTTTTGTGGTTTAGCTGGGCAAGCGATGTAATAAAAAGATACAGACCAGTATAAGATAGGGTCATCCGTCTGGCCGATCCATTTGAAAGGTGGTATTTGCAATTCTTGGGAGAGGAGAGTCTTAGTTGGGGTTGACAAGGGCGAAGAGGTCGGATGGGAGTGTAATTTTCTGAAGCTGGAGGGGCCGCGGTTGCAGAAGGGGTACAGAAGGACGACCATCGACAACGGTTTCCTTGGAAATTTTATCATTCTCCAAATGGGCGAAATTAGAGCATTTACCGTTTCTTGGGACGTACTGACGTACTTGGCTCACCCACGAGGTAAGCAAACCAGCCCGTTAGGCGTTTCTGCTGGGGTCATATGCTGAATGCAAAGGAGGGGATAGTGTCTCCGAGGTCGACGGACTACTTGAACTTGGTCGGTAGGGTACGAGAATGGCGAGCAAGTGGTGCAGCTGCGCCCAAGCTCCGCCAAAAGGGCTGGTTTATCACAGGACTAAGCCTTGGAGGAAGAATGGATTTCACAGGTCCGTCCTCTCCCCAAGGCTTAGTCCTGAGGTGAGCATCGAGTTGAGGCGGTTCAAAGGATTGAGTTGAAGTAGTCCGTCGATCGGACCCATCTCCTCTCCAACATTCAGCATACTGTCCCAGCTGGAACGCCAAACGGACTGGTTTGCTTTCCTCCTCACCCACTCCCTACGCCCGCGAGCCTTTTCGGAAGGAAAAAGTGGGCGGGGCTGAACTCAAAATCAAACAGACTAGAAACAACCATGATGGTGAGCTTACTGGTAGGGAGGGGTAGGGCGTCGTGGGTGTTCCTCGGTGACCCCCTCGACGTGTAGGGATGGAGGAGTCGAGTGGAGTCCCCAAAGACAAGAATCGTTTCGAAACCTAGATCCCTAAGGGAGGGGGGGGGTGGCTCGTACGACATTTTTCGAAACAAGCTCAACGGGGCGGATTTACCCTAGTGGTAAGTGACTCCATCACACACTGCGCAGCCCATATCTTACCCTTGATCTGATGATGTGAATGACTTATTCGAAGCTCACACAGACGAGCCAGGGAATCGTTCCTTCGGAGTTGCATAATTGAGAATGTCCTGCTAACAACTCCTGATTCAGCCTACGAGAGGATCGGTCTAATTTCCTTGTCGACTTTTTGGGCCCTAACGAGGGCGATCATTCCGTGACGTAGGCCTAATGAAAAACTGCTGTCATCTTGGACAGGCCACAACCAAACCCCGCACATCAAATTTCTATACCAAGATTATAAGAAGGTCGTTTTTGGGCAATTAGTGACGGTTTTCGAGACAACCTGGTTCAAGGACACAACAGACCTGTACTGCGGTCACATGTGTTTTACGTACTGATCAAAACCTGTAACGGTCGTTGGATTCTGCCCAGTAGTTCACGAAAAAGCTCGGTACGATACTCGCTGAATAGTGACAAGAAGTGTTCGCCGAATTGAAAGGATTTGCTATGAGATGGCTATCGAAAACATCTATTTCGTCGAAACGAAACGCATTAGCAGTTCCGCTAGGCTGCTTCAAAAAATACAATAGGAATGCGCACGTTCCGATTTCTGGACAAGATTTTGGTGGGGACCATACCACAATCATTGCAAAAAATGAGCACGCAGCTTGAGATTTCACATGAAGGCGAGGCTCTTTTTCCGTTAAGCATTTCCGCGAATATTTTCCACGAGTTTTTTTTGAAGAGTAAGACAGTACGGATCGAAGAGGAAGACAGTACGGGAATCTAGGCACCAAATCTGACCCGGCAGTGTTGCAGAGAGACTCCTGTTCGCCCCAGACGGGACTCGAACCCGCGCCTCTCGCTTACCGGGCATATTTGCCACACTCGCGTATCGCTTCGCCCTACCCAGAAGGCGAACTGCGGCCAAAAAGATTACTTAACATCCATGAACTAAGAGAACATTCGAAAAACTCGGGAGGCAGGGACCTGTTTTTGCCCAGTGTGTTGGGAGTGGACGAGTTTACAGCTAACGTAGAGGTTGCCCATGCGGAGTTAAACATTGGCATCCTGCGAAGGTGATTAATGGGAAGTTGCTCCTTTGGGTCGGTGCCACAATACACCTGAAAGCCTAACAAGGGCAATGACGGCTCCATTTCAAAAAATTTATTGCCTTGTCTTCACTCCACTTGCTGGCGCTGAGGCTGCCTGAGCGCTTTCGGGGACTTTTCACGGGTTTATGGCGAACTCCACCTGTCGTCTTCTTTGGCACCCCCTACCCTCACTCCTATCTTTCTCGCTCATGATGCGGGCTTTCCACGTAGGCTTCGGTCGGGTAGGGTCTTTCAAGGCCGCAACGCATGCAACCCTCGCCCTGGAAGTACCACATCCTCGGAAGCCTAATATCTCTTTACAGTAGGCAGATTTCCATTTCTCCCACATTCACTCACTAGCAAATGCTCAAAAGCTTTCTTCCAACCTAATGGAATATGTAGTCACAGTGATCTTTTCTCCAGTCGGAGAGTGTCCATGCCAGCATCTTAGCTGCAGCCAGACACAAGAGCTCACTGTGTCGTTTCTTTTCGGAAGGGAGAGTGATTGCCTCAAATGCTAACGGAAGGATTCTCCACGCGGCATTCATCCCAAAAGCAACGAAGCCCTTGATTTGTCGTTCGTGGCCAAAAATCATAGCCATATTCTGCTATTAACCTCAATCAGCACCTACACTCATAAGCTTGAATGCAAATTTTCAGGGAAACCGAGCCCGATGGATTGGCGGTGGCTGCATGTTGATTGCCATAGCAGATCTACTTATCAGTTCTTCCAACTTCCTATTTCCAGTAGAGGAGTACTATTTGAACAACACTTCTCTTCCTAACTCTTTAGTCTACGAGATCAATAGGTGAGTACTCAGTTTGCCTTTTCTTTTAGTGGTTTCAGTGTAGCTTTGAATCCTCCTTAAAAAACTCACCTGGGTTGATCTCAGGCAGTAGGGGGATTGTTCGTTCCAGTTAGCGTCATCCTGCTCAGGCTAAGTGATTCCAAGTTTTATCGTTACCACAACATTCACATGACAACGCACTACGTGATGGCATAGCACAGCACCGTGAAGGCAGGGGTACCCGACAGGAGGCCCGTCGCGTGGCGAGTGGGCAGAAAGGCAGACGGGTCAGCGGACGAGTCGCAGCGCGTACCATAGCGATTTAACGTCATGTTAATTGGAATGGCTATAATACGTTCCACATCGCATAGTAGGTGCTGCGACTTGTCCGCTGACCAATTTGGGTCTACGCCCTCTCGCCGTCCAACGGGCATCCCGTAGGGTTCCCGTAAGGCCGATGTCAGACTTTGCAATTAGAGCGATTCGCTAGCGTCTGCGGTTGCGTCGCGGCCAGTAAATAGCTTTGTTGGCTGGTACCTCCACCTTACTCCATATTTAGTCTGGACTAATGGCCATTTTTGTAACAGGAGAAATGTTTTTTACAGGTTCGTACTTAACGATTCTTCGGATCCAAACTGGTTCAACAAAACGCTAGAAGAAATCGACCCTAAAGGAGTCGCTCTAGACACTATTGTAAGTTCATTTAACAAGGTTTTTTCCAAAAAGCGAAGCCCGTCGAAATGTGATATCAAAAAGTTGAAGGCTTCACACATTCTTGAAATCCCAAGAGATTTCTCACTAACATTCAATACTTTCGTGCACTGCACCGTTGTGAGGGCTAAAATACGAGTTGGTCATGTGTATGTGATCCACAGAAAGAGGAGAACTAATTTTTTTCTACATATTCATACAAAAATGCAACTTAACAATTATGGAGGTGGGAAAAAGCGTAGTCGTCGAGCTCAAAGAGGCCTACCGTAACTGCTCCCTCTGAGGCTCCCAAATAATTTCTTGGATTGATTCACTCTTAGATAGTTTCCTAGAGACATTAGCTCTAACTATGTAACACCCTGGAAACACGCGTTCAGAAAACGTCGTAATGGTGCACCCGTTGAGCTCGACCAGTGCATCATATTTCAAAGGGAAATATTCCTGTCGCTGTCCACTCAGAAGGCCACCATGAGGTCTTTCACAAGGTGAAATATGCTCCTCAACTTCAATGAGGGAGCAGGCGACTCATCAAACACGATGTGATTAAATCCACTTGAATGTGGAGGCAAAATGTCTTTTTCATTAGCTCCCTGGCTAATCCGAATTATTCCGTGATTTTCAAAGCACGACAAGAGTTTTTGACTCAAAACTGAAAAGGTGATGCTTTTAAAAGAGTAGAGGTCTTTATTGAATGCGGTTCGACCTATGAAATGACAGGGGGCCAGCCGATGTGCAATTCAGTGTTTTCATCATCCCAAACAAGAGGCACCGTGTATTTTTGCCGTGCCACGGTCCACCTCACACAAAAAGGGGCCCTCATTATCAGAGTTTTGCGTGGTACCTTTATTGCTTTTTTCACTGAAGGTCCTTTCCGTTACTGTACTTTAATGCTCTCGTGCAACATTTACACCAATTTGATCGTGGGCTGTGCCTTTAAGTAATATGGCATGCATATAATTGATTTTCTATAGAAAAAAGGACAGTGTTATTTTATAAAGCGATAACATACTTTTTTAGATCAGCCCGAACAGAATGCACAGCGAGGATTTCCACAAGATGCATACCGAAGAATTTATGAGATATCAAGCCTACTGCTATTCCAATCCAGACTCCGACATTTGCTCCAGTATGGAGGTGAGAATTTTCCGACTAATGGATACCTACTCGTGATTCTTTGGAACGGATTTTTCTGAGGTGCTTGTGCCATAATTCTTCCAGTAGTCCCTTCCTCAGATGGGATGCGCAGCATGGTTTCCTATATCTGCAGCGCCTCGAACTTCAACATTTTAGAAAATAATGCCTCCTGGGGTGGGGAGCAGCAATCCGCAACTAGGGGATGGGTCCCCAAAACCCTGCATATCTGGACTCTTCCCCTATCCCCAACCACGGGAGTTGCGTCATCGACCTGAGTAGAGACGCAGAGTTTTGAGGCCCATCCACTAGTTGAGCTTTGCTACATCCAGCCTCGGCGTATCAGGGAGTGGTGCCAATTACTGCTTTAATCATGTGGGCAGTAGGAGACGCCACTTACAGCTTAGAGGCTGGGAATAAATTTGAGTCAGTTCTAATTCGGACAAGACCAAGCCTCCTTCCTTCTGAAGCTGGATACCTTTGGCCGTCTCTTTCCAGAAGGAGGGAAACGCTGACCTGCGCATGTCGTGCAATTCATTTTGAAAGGGGATTGGCTAACTTGAAGCTTCTGCTCAATCCTTTCCTTTTCTGCAACCTCGTGATAAAGGCGCCACGATGGTTGAAGGGCGGAGCGGTTCGATGACGTCATGAACGTCATTGGTGCACAAGACTGCTCCGCGCGGTGCAGGGTGTCGTTCTTACCGCCTCTTAACATCCTTCCACCAATGACTTTCGATGGCGTCATCAAAACCTTAACTTCTCCAGCGATCGTGACCACTTCTTTTAACTCACCATAAGTGATCAGAACACGGATAACTGCATCTTTACCTCAGCATTTAGACCACTGCTACTAGACTTACAAAATGCCTTGATGCCGGTAAAGCGAGCTGCCACGTCGGAATCAAATAATAATATAAAATAAATAAAAATATAATTATCGAACCAGCTTTCAGCAACGTATCTCCGAGCAGCATAAAATCACTGAGAAAGACGTCTCAGCTGTTCGCGTACTCACTTCGCTACCGTATTCCTTCTGCAACAGCCTGATCAATAAGTTGCGACAGAATGTGAGTGATATACAGTATTTCACTTTTATGGAAGTCTCATCAATGAAGCTGGTTTTGGGCTAACTACTGAACCCTCACGCCCACGCTCGCAGTGCTTTGTCCGTTACCTTCTCATTAACCTTGTCTAAGCGATTCAGGCACATTTTCCATGGCACGCCTGTTATCGTAATTCTCCATTGGGCTATCGATATACTATTCATTGCTTTTATCCTCCCAGATAGAACTCGTACAGATTCTAGATGGATAGAAAGCCTGGATGGTCTGGGAATAGACTGGGACGGAGACAACTCTCTCCATTGCTTGGTATGCAGCTCTACTTGCCATCGAGCACCTTTCACCTGAAGCAGAATAAAAAGAGGCGCTTTCGCGAGATACGGGGCATTGTGGTGACAGTGGGCGCATAAACATCTTCTTGTTGGAGAAGAGTACGCCTCAGAGTGAGAGACTCCATTGTGTGTGAGAATTTTTCATTTTCCCTGGTTCCTACACCTTCCTAGGCTTAGTCCCACAGGATAGCGCCTAAAAGGATATGGGAGAGTTCATTTATTTGGCTATCGCTTACAATTAGAAAATGAAGAGATAGTAGTTAACCACAGTGTTGATGTCTATTTCCGTTCTTCTTGTCAAACAAGAACTAATTTTGATAATCAAGCTTTCAGCATGACGCTGAGGAATGCAAGAAGGACAAATCCAATTCTGGTCCTTTTCTGATGATTTTCGGAGGTTTGCTGCTGTTGGGTGTGGGAAGGTAGGTGATTGAACACCAATGTGACTCCATTCTTGTTCCCCGTCTTCTCTTCGTTTCCTCCTCAGCAATTCAACTTCAGAACTGTGCCGTTTTCACTAGGGCTACCCTTGATGGATGACAATGTGAAAAAGCACAATCTTCCATTATATTTTGGTGGGTGCAGCTTCGTTTACTGACTATGGGGCCGGCAAATTAATTAAATAGTTTGTTTTCAGCATGCATGTTCTTTGCAAAGATTCTTGGACCAGTACTCGGATTGCTTCTCGGTAGCAAGCTCAATGAAATATACTACACTTTTGACCGTAAGCTACTTTCCGTACCTTTCTCGAACAATTCGTCGTCGTTGTTGAGGAGTAAAAAAGAAATAAAATAAAGATGAGCTCCTGCTGTGGAGAATTCCTGAAACTCGTGGCTGGTAGCCATTTTCAAATTTCACATATGGCTGGGAGCAGCGAAAACTGATTTCTTCAACCTATCCGTAACATGTTTTACGGAATTCTTTGCTGCTTTGAACGGTGCAAATCCGCTTAGGGGGGGGGGTCACTCCTCGGTAACTTATTCGTAGCCCTAGGGAGGACTACTTTTGGGCTATATGAAACTGAGGATAAGATAATATCTGAAGGACTTGTTTAAAGCGCAGTTTCAATGAGAATCTGTATATGCTCTCATTCCACACTTCCTGCCCATATCTTATCTGATTCTGCTCTAGCTCCTCCACATGAGCTCTTCCAGTCTTAGGCCGAGGCAAAGCTCTCCATTCCCCTGGATCAGGACCGTTTCCTTGAACAGTTGCAAGCCGAATAGTGAGAGCACCTAAGCATGACTCCCACCTACACCGGTACTTATTAAAAGTACACTTTCAGTGACGATTACTGTCACGAGCGTTCTCGTTCTTATCTAGAGTAATGGAGAAGGCAACAGAGTGCACCCCCCTCCCCATTTGGATTTTCACTCATTGTACAGTCCATGTGCAGTTGCTTCGAGCACTGAGCCTAGAAAAACTTAAAGGCACATTCCGCGGTAGACTAAGTGTGAGCAACTATATTTGAAGATGGAAATAAATCTTGCTACTGGTCTAGGAGTAACGAAAAATGGTCACTAAAACTGCTGAGTACTGTTAAGATCACACTGCGTGCTAAGTGCAGGGGCGAGGCTTGCGCTCCGTACATTTCTTCCCATTGGTAGATCATGACTTCTTTGCGGTACTTTACAGTACAAAGGTGAGGACTTACCAATGAGAAGAAGGGTAACAATTGTCAGCAGATGAGAGGGAGAGTAGAATGAGGGGAAAACAGTGAGAGGATAAGGACGAAGAGCCTCCCCCCGCTCCCTTCCACCCTAAGCACATGCACATGATTTTTAGAATTGTATTCCACAGGCATACATAAGCTCATGCTCCATATGAGTTACAAAGCTCTCTCTGTTATCTGAGATGCCTTAAGACAATTCGCAATAGGATTTGTGAAATATTGTGTTGTATCTTTTTTATATCGTGTTTTTAAGCCCAAAAAATACATGTTACAGCTCCGCATGGTCTGACTCCTTTGGATCCTATGTGGATTGGTTGCTGGTGGCTCGGTTTCGTTATATTCGGGTAGGCATTGTTAGCATATTGTCAATTTTCCGATCTTCCACCCTGTTTTCCCTGTTTTCCACCTCTGATTTTCCATCTCTCACTCATTTCTTAATACTTTCGAGAAGGTCTGACCTTTTTGCATTTCAAAAATTTTGAATCCATTTCTCATTTCAGAGTCATACTGTTCTTCCCGTCGTTGGCTCTGTTCCTCTTTCCTTCGGATCGCCTAGATGAAAGCAACGTCAGCAAGGTTTATCCGAAGGATGCAACTATCGACGGGACAGCGTGAGTTCAGCCTATTTTGCCTCCCTATTTTGGCTATTTTCAGTGTTCTTAAGGTATTCCGTTCTCCAGAGATTTTCCAATAGATTGAAAATCTTATCACATGCTCATGTGAGCAAGCATCACATTAGGGACACGTGCGGGACACATATTTCCCACATATTAACACGGAGGGGACTCGTTTCTCTCGATTTGCGCTCCATTTTCATGTTTTAGAAATGTTCGCATGTACTATTGGATACGGAAAGAGTATACTCATCACGAATAATGAAGTTATTGGCAAATCAATGACTGTTGATAAAAAATTTTAGAAGTAGATGTGTAGAAGTGGATCGGTAGATGCGCAAACATCGGCGGTCGTCAACTTGTTATAGTGAGATAAAGATTTGATTTCTTTTCAATTACAGACCGCTGAAACCGAGGAAAACGCTAAATCTTTACGATAAGCACGTCAAAATTCATGGCAAGCATGTGACAGCAGGAGAAAAAATGAGTGGTAAGTTCAACTTGTTCCATAGCTGTTTTCTTATAAATTTCATCCCTTTGGTTCTCAGCAGCAGGCTGAGGCCGATGTCAGACTCTGCGAATCGAGCGACTGCCCAGCGTCCGCGGTCGCGTGGCGGCCAGTGAATCGCTCTATCGGCTGGTACCGTAACGCGACCGCGGAAGCTAGCAAATCGCTCTTCTCGCAAAGTCTGACATCAGCCTATACATCGGCGGGAAAGCGACTAGAGCTGAGAAAATCTCGAAGCTGCTCGAAATGAGAAACGACTGTGAAACACTAGATCCATCAAGTACCATGTAAACTAATAGCCAAATCTTACCGTATATGGGCACGTCCATACACGCGTCAAGAGAAAACTACCACTTTTAAAGCAAAACGTAGCATTTCAGAGTTCTTGACCGCAGCCCGATCACTATTTCGCAATCCGATCTACGTTGGTG
>KZ346646.1:13788-24829 GCA_002352805.1 Teladorsagia circumcincta | reverse complement strand
TCGAAAAATGTTACAGTCGGAAAAGTAAAACTGTCCATTATCAGCGGCTGGACAAACTTGAATCTAGCTTGGTGCTAGCTAGCTTGGTTGCGAGCATGCCAAAAGCATTAGTCGGGTCGTTACGAATAATGGAGGGCGATCTCATCATTGAGAACTTATAATGTTCTTTTTGTTGTAGTAAAATTTTTCGACAAGCAGTGTTAATCGATCTTCCGAAACGGCGAAATTTCGTTCAAAAAATGATATTCAAATTACTTCAGGCAGAAATATCTTTAGAAAAACAGTACCAGGGTTTTTTGTTATGAGGAACCCATTGGTAATAGCAGCGCTTTCCGGAAATGCACAGCAAGTTTGGAATAGCAAAAACTTAGGGTGGAACTGGTATAATTATGAAACGCAGTGTATTAATGATTCCTCATTCTACTCTCGAGTGTTTATGGTTGCTGTGATCGCTGCTCGGAGTGGAAGCAGCAAACAACTTGATTCCATTAAACTCGTGCTTGAACTGACCTGTAGAAGACTGATAGGGCATGTTGAATGCATCTTCAGAATTCATTAATTATTACACTTGTCGATCAAAAGCATTTCCGTATACAGTCCTATCCTGAGTCTAAGAAGTTTGGTTTGAAAGTTTGAAGAATCTTAGATAAACTGATTTTAATGTGTTGTATGTTGTGAATTCAGAAAGGTTACTCGCTCAAGACGTATGGTTCCAGACACACAGGAAATTGCTCGATCGAGAGCTTAGAGCTTGTCTATGCTCAAAAGTTAGGGGTGAGACTTTCATTGGGTATACTCGCGATGAACGCGTATGGCGTGTTGAAGCGGCTGAACGTCGTCGTCTGCAGAGCATTTTTTTGCGACATAGGCTGAGCAACAAGCATGACACTACACATTATAACTCACAAGGAAAGGCTCTCAGCTTGCCACGGCCATTCAAGAAGAGTTGTATACGCCCAGATGTAATTTCGAACGCTGATCTCGAATCTACCTTCCAAATCTGCTAAACGATTCTCTGAACGGAGAAACGTTTAGCAGATTTGGAAGGTAGATTTAAGATCAGCGTCCGAAGGCACGTCTGGGCGCATACATCTTTTCTTTGAATGGTCTTTCTTCATTAGATGTGAAAAGTGCTTTAACGCAAAGAGCAAATCAAAACTCAAAAGAACAATTTTAGCTCTGTCAGCTCATGCGGTGCCCACGTGTTCAACTTTTTCCTTTTCAATTACCTTCCCTCGCTCCAAAATTTTCGTTGTGCTTGCCACCAATTCTTGTGCTTCCTTATGCAACCAGATTAGTACCCCGGCAACCGCCGAAGTTCCCTTCTCTACATAAAAACTGTGTTCACCTTCCTTTCCTTACCCTCCCCTACTCCCTCCACTGCTCTCCGGCTGCACTGCAGCACCTTGTGGAATGACCGGAAGTGTGCCTCTATATTGCCGTTGGGGTGGCATCAAAATCATGCCTTCGCAAAACATTGATAGGGCAAGCCCTGCGAGCTACCCAGATTTGTTAGTGGCCTGTCATTCCATTAACTGCCCTATCACTCACTTCATTTTGCGCACGGGCAGACAGACGTACAAATACACACAAGCAAACCGACACACCAAACTTCTGATTTATACAATGAAGAGATTGTACTAGAGCATTCTTCCACAATCGAACTCTATCGCTCATGTCAACACTAGGACGACGTTACTAACATTCGTCATCTCCAAGATCGAATTCCTTTCTCTGGAAAATAGAGTAACAACTTTTCGAGTTTTTAACTGACTAACGCTCTGTGTGGCAGCGGACCTCTCCGCTATAGAGGTGGAACCGTCGGCCTCTGAAGACGACGATTCAGTCGAAACGTTAGGCCATTGAACTGTTCCATGAAACAACGTCGTGAGGCACAAGAAATTTAACACACTTACAATAGAGTAACAACGTTTCACTATGCCTTTTTAGCTTCTCGTCAACTCTACACATGTTAGGTATAAAATGTTGTCTGAGTATTATTTCTTCCGAGTTTGAGCTCATAAACGTAAACTTCTTGGAAGAACCACAATATTTCAAACAAACTAGGAAAAAATGGCAATCTATCAATTCTAGCTATATTAAAATCTGGGATAAAGAACGAAGACAAATAATTGCCAACATATGCAATTGCATAGCAGTCAGAGTAGTTAAACTTGTAACTGAGATTGTTAAGAGCAATTTACTTAGGTACGTCTCGGCGTGACAGGTGGGCCATCCAGGTTGACACTTCTTGAGGCTTCAAAGAAGCGACACCCAAGTTAATTGCTCTAAGCAATCTTGGTTACAAGCTGTTTACTATCCTGGAACACTTAATAAAAAATGACATGTCCAAAGTGGCTTACTTTGTGGACAACTTAATAGAAAGAAGGGTTCTACTGCGTTATGCCAATCTAGTAAAAAAAGACTTCATTATGTCTTCTTGCGTTTTGAACTTATCACATTGTTGCAAAATGACCTGATCGATAGCTGTATGGCAAGGTGTTGATGTGTGATGTCTGCGCTGGATGGAATCTAGCTTCATTCTGTAATGCTACCGTCAATGTCAGCCGTGCCGTTGTGTCTATAACGTATGTGAGAAGCGAAAGCGGGGTAGAGGCACGTGGTGTCATCACGCAAGCGGTCTGGTCTAGCGTCGTCCAGGCCAACAAACTTTTCAGCCCCGGTATCAGCCAACTAACGCCACCCTCAGTTGGGAGGTTATGAACACTGACTTGTTCATTGAATGGCCCCGGAAACCTGTGAAGCGCAAACCGCATTCAACTGTCTTACGATTGGCAGCGGTCCCAAGTGATGGGTTTAGCCTTTATCCTTCAATCCAAAACGAAAAGAAGTGACATTGTAACAAACGGGACAATGCGCTCCACCAATTATTCCACAGCAAACTGCTTCTCATTTTTCTGTAAGAATAATTTGAACTAAAACCTATCCATTGAGCTCAGCGCACAAAATCACCCTTAAACAAATCTATGAAGGAAAAGGACATTACTCACGTCGCAGTTCCTTTTTGCCGCCAGACTTCAGCAAACTCTTCGAGCATTTTGGATACACTTGAAAACTGGAGAATGTTGTCTTTTCTAATCTAATTTGGTCTCCGTTTAGAAAAAGTGAAGAGGTGCAGTGATTGTTTCGTTCTTGAACACCCTATTACATGTGTCAATGCTGCTAAAACGGAACTCTTTTCATGCACTACATTGCTTCTGAGATGAAATCAACACATGAAATAACTATGCTGTGCTCAAGATTTCAAGCCGCAACTTGAAAACGCGAAGAAGACGAAAAGAGGACGAATTGGGGGACGATCAACGTTGCTACAGTCTATATCCCTCAAAGTAGGCCAGATGCATGGCGAACTCATTTATTCGCATAAACCTCAGCACTGGTGGAGTGGAAGATTTTTGAATCGGTATCCTACTTACTTTAAACCGCATCGTCTATCGTCTGTATGTCTGTCACAAAATTCCCTAGCTCCTGAGGATCTGCCTGGAAAGACTGGCTCGACTGTCTAATGGTTGGGCAAGGCACGCGAAGTAAAAAACGCACATCGACCAAGCGGAGCCCCGCCTACAGTGGGCGTGGCGTGCATCGAAATATACTGTGCCGACGAACAAGAAGACAGGAGGCTCGCCCACAACGAGCAGAGCTTTGAAGTGTACAGTGCTTTCTACACGCCCTCATAATTCGTCGGGCTAAACTTGAGACCTTTGCCGCACTGTATAATATGGCCGCGAAACAGTTTTGTGAGCGCATCTGCGTGCGGCGCCAACTGGTTTCAGGATAATGCAGGTTTAAACCTCTGTCTGAACAAGGCCTACAAATCCAGAACCTGCTTGGGCTCATTTTCAGTTCACTTCTAGTATACGAAAACCGAACACGAGTCGAACGAACGCATCACATGTGCTTCTCCTGTGTAGAAACATTCCAGATCGAAGAGCTCCAAACGCTTGTTATAGCTAGGTATAGCTCCAGAACGAAAATCATACACCCCGATAAGCTCGCATAGTTACTCATGCTGAACTCTTTCAGTCTTTCTTGTGTTTTTTGCGGCTCTAGATTTGTGAAATTCTGAGCGAGGCAATAAGCACGTCTTGTAAGGACGAAAGAGTTTCTGAATGGTGTATTCATTACTTATGGTCTGCCACTGCAGACATTCCGAGGCATACTGAAAGGGAGGCATACGCTTCATACGCATGATCAATTTGAGTGGAAAACTTTGAGTCGAAATTGATGAGCACACCATTCAGAGACTCTTTCATCCTCAAAGGAACAGCACTGACATCAAAATCGCTGGCGTTCCCCTTACCAATATTAAACACAAAACACTTATTTGACTTGATTGAATTGACTACTAAATCAAGTTGAGACGCCCAAGTATTTGTTTTTCGGCTGCTTTGTATTGCTTCAAAGCTGAGCTAGCTTCAACATAGTTACCAGCATCGTAAACGCCATATAATTTCACGTCGTCTGCATAGATTTGCACCTTGACATGCTGCAATGTTTTGTGGATTTCTGGTAATTCTATTGTATGTAGCACGAACAGGACGTGTGGACATCACCTTGCATCCCATTGGAGCAGAGGTGTCTATCAGAGAAGCTAGAGTCTACTTTGCCGTCACTCGACGTGGACACAAGTAAGTTTTCAACAATTTCCACTTTATTCCTCCCGAGCCTTTCTGTTTTCTTCAACAGCTTGTGGTGGGTCACTCAATTAGATGCTTTCGATAAGTTGACGTAAATCACATCGATTGACTTACCCTCATTTTGTGAAAGGTTCTAATCAAATTAGCTGACAGCAACATTTAGCACTGCTTGCGCAAAGGAGAAATCAATGTTGCCTGGTGGGCACAAGTGGAGTACGAGACATATTACTCGCCAACTCGGAGCCCACGCTTCCAACATAGAGCGTTTCGACACTTAGACCATGCAGCATACATTCTAAAGTCTACCTACAGGAACGGACTTTGAGGTTGTACTTTGGCAAGAAATATTAAGTTTTACTTTCGTTTTTCTCACCTATTCTCTCACCTATTCAAAAAGTTTTACTCTGAGGCTGGTCTCAGGGTCCGTGATCCGTTGCGCGATCCGGCAGTTCTGAGGTCGTCGCTCTGAC
This sequence comes from Teladorsagia circumcincta, assembly GCA_002352805.1. NCBI lineage: Eukaryota > Metazoa > Nematoda > Chromadorea > Rhabditida > Trichostrongylidae > Teladorsagia > Teladorsagia circumcincta. The sequence continues at coordinate 19,701 of KZ346646.1, read as the reverse complement.
ATCAAGCTAATTCACGAATTGCTTTCTTTCCAATTCGCTCAATAATTTTTCTGACACTTTTGCTGAAGTCCCTTGCAGTCACCAAGCCTAAACGTGAACGGTGTCTGAGTGTTGAATTGATATGTCGAGAAATAGTGGTGGTTCTGTGCATTCTCTGAGCAATTAGTGGAAGCACAGAGAAGATAAGCGGTCTTCAACGTGTCAAATTAATATTTTGAGAAGGAATGGTAGTTCTTCGCATTTTATGGGCAGTCTATGAAAAACTTCAGAGAAGAAAGGGTGTTAAGGTAGTTTCAGGCTCCTTATCACTTTCTCTTTCTTTCATTTTCTCTGTATTTCTCCACCGTATGACCGCTTTCGGGCATCTTGCATGACCATTCAGGTTGTGATTGTTAATCGATATACCAATTTCAAATTTAGAAGCACGTATTGCTCTAGTCCTTCAATGTCTCAATTTTTAATGACTCCGCTTTTATTTACCTTGTATTAAACATTCAACAGTTGTATATATAATACTTTGTACAGGGAGGGTGTTGATTATGGATTCCGGGCGCGCTTGCAATACTATCAATTTTCCACATTTTCATTCTTTGAACTGATTTCTTTACCGCAACATTTTTGAAGCTCATGCTTTTATGAAATATCTTGAAGGCGTGTACATACTATGAAAACTGGAGGTTGAGTAAAGGGAATGTGTCTACAATGAAGGGAAGCAGTCCTTAAAGGGATGGACGACTAGCGTGTTGTTGCCATGTTTGCGCCCTTAGCGGCTTAATAACGTTCCACCGTGGTGGGGAATTACATGCTGTGCGCGCTCTGTGATTGTCTGCCCAACTTTTGGTTCCACCACGTCGGATTCCAGCCCTTTAAGAAGAGAAGCAAAGCATAACGTTCATGTTGACGACGCCAGCTTGCTCAATGCTCGATGTACCTTGCCCAAATCTGAAATCAAATGGGAAAACTTTAACCTTTTTTGATTTCCAGGCCGTTTTCTCTAGAGAAGGGCTCAACGATAAGGTTGGTCGAAGAAGGAGACGCTCACGCATTGTCCCCACGAGGCTCGGCGCGGCACGCCCATCGAGCACTTGCCGCAAAACTTCTGCCGTTCAGTCGAAAGAGTGTTGTCGTGGATGGCAGCAGCACCGAGAGAGTCGCATCAATGCTGAAATCAACAAGCAAGGATGGGATCCCATTTCTCGGGTTCCTCGCCGTTTCTATGGTTTTCTTTTCATCCCGGCACCACTGACCACTTCTACCTTGGTTTCAGTTGGTTCCCGTTTTATCGCTAACTCCGAGTTCTTCTTAGTTGCTTCTCTCATAGCACTTCTACATATCGACTTGGTCAAGTCGATTCCTCAACCCCAGACTATCTTTAATCATTGCAGCCTTTTGCATGCGACTTTTGAACGTAGTGGATACATTCTAACCGAAGCGGAGAGGCCAGCCATTGTCTTTCAGCATTTAGTTTCGTGGGATTTGGCGAGCTCTTCTGAGGCAACTAAAACCATTCACTTAATTAGGTGGTTATATCTGGCCGTGAACAATGTTGAGTGATAAGAAATGTGCGCTTCTCCCAGACTTTTTCATTCTCACCTGAATAGGTTTATGGTGTTCATGTCAATGCATTGGGAGAATGATGGAATCCGATTTGAGTGTTGTTGTATATTATTCCTTACTGGTGAATGAGTTGTTGTATAGAGTCACGATTCAGGCACACCGGTTACATATAATGTTATAAGTTTTTTTTGGGTTTTGCTTATTGGAGCCAACCCTTTACATATAGTAATTCTGAGTGTTCGTAAAACTATTTGCTCTTTATCTGGTGATTTTTGGGGCTAGATTTACTTTACTAGGTAGCAGTGTCCGCAACGGTTCGTGGTCAGTCATCCTGTATTTTGGGAAGGACGAAACTTCGATGTGGGCGTAGAAGCGAAACTTAACTTGGTCACTCGTTTCAGGGTTTCCACTTTTCTTTGCGAAACTGGTATTACTCCAAATGGCAATAGATATTGCTCCAAATGTCCTTGAGTGACAAAGTCGCTTCAATTCTTCCAACAATGATTTATCTTGTAGGATCCGGTACAAGCGAATATCCAATAATGTGGCAGGTGTTAGCCGTCTTTTTACTTGTGAGACCTTCTTGCATCGCGTTCAAGAGAGTGAATGTGAGCATCAGCAGCGGTGCACTCACTGGTTATCAAACACTGGCGTCTTCCGGAAAGGCAGTTAACGTTTTCAAGGTGAGTCGTCATTCGAAAAATCATAGTTGTCAGCGTCACCTGCTAGAAAGCTAGGTGTCGCTTGTGAGCTAAGGCAGATAGTTGATGTTAGAGATGAAACTAGAGGCATTTGTTGCATAATAGAGAACATGGTCTTTAGCCGCGACATGATACCTCCTTTTAGCATTTTCTTCGGTTCTGCAATGGACGAGATTATGCGATCAATGACGTCATAAGTGAGCGCCTCGCTGCATTCTATATATTCTCGCGCCGCAGTCAGCACTTTCACATAACCATTCATGGGCCGCATCCGCAATCCGATGACGAGTTCCAAACGCTCACCATGGGTGGGACCTTCCACTGTCGTCACGGGCGCCCTTTTTCGCACGACTCGGTCCTCCAATAGCCTGGGGTCCTTTGTCAATAGACATATTTCCCCGTCTCTCATATCCATGATGAATTGCCGACTAATGTCAAGGGTTGACGAATGGCTCAGATTCTGTGGACGGCCAGATTTTAAAGAGCACTGAAAAACACAAAAAAGTGGTGTCCTGTGGTTAGAAATACATACATTGTGTGTGTTTTATGAAACATTAAGCAATGGAGCAAATAAGGCAACCGCAACAGTGGAGGTACGTGGTTTATAGTAGCGCTGATAAGTGAGTCACTGAAGTAAGGCAGGACCAACCGCCAATTGGGTGATCCCCAAAGAGGGGATCGTCTCTCCTAAATCCAGAGGGAGACCACATTTGCTGAAGTTCTTTCTAAAAGTGGAAGTGTTCTGTACAGGTTCACATCATATAGAAAATTCCGAGACTTTCACAAAGTTTCGCTATGCAAAAGTGGATGCGAATCTCCCCCCAACCAAATTCTTGGTGATTAAAAAAAGTTGGAGTGGTAAGCTGGCATAAGCCCACCGTGTAAAGGACCGAGGTGAAGGGTAGGCACTGTAAAAAGCTGTTCAAGGGGTTGACCACAATTTGACAAATAATAGTCCGATCATAATGCGGACCAAAATCGCTTTTTCGCTCCAGCACCTACATAATATCGCGACCAGAATCGGAATTTGTGCAAGTATCTTCAAAAAAAGGCAAAGTCCATTCAAAACTCCGAATGGAAGAGTTAGCACCAACTGCAGCATACATAAGCATGTAATGTTCCATAATGTGGATGCCTACAGCGAGTTCCATACGCTGCACCGCCTGTTGGAGAACTTCGTTTCCAGAAACCGCAACCAGCCAAGAAATGGGACGGGGTTCGGAATGCGACAGGTGGCTGAATCATGCTTCTTCTAGGTTCCAATACTATTACGAAAATGTATCATCCTGATTTGGCAGAGTACGGACCGGCTTGTATGTCGAATTCTTCAATAACGACGAGTCCACAGAAATGGGTGGATGAGGATTGCTTACATGTAAATATCTTTGCCGGTGCTGAATGTATGGTGAGTTGCTGCTTACGCTGAGAGTACGCTCAGCCTATTTCCAAGTTGTTTTTATACCGAAAAAAACGCTCTGGTTTCTGAGCAATCTGTAACTCGAAAGCTCTAGTTTTTTCTAGCTAAACTGATAAAGAATGCTGACGAAAAGGGCAAGTGCTTCGCAGTGACCAATTTTTTACCTTATCCATCCCTCAGAATCCTTTCAAAATCGAAGAATGTTTTATTTAATGTTGCTCCTTGTCATCTGCGGAAGCAGACCGATCGTAATGGATTTTTTCATCTTCCCTGTGGCCCAACCTTATCTTATGGGAGCTCACAAAGGGAAGGGCAGCCTAGAGCAAAAATAGGCCCATGAGAAAACAAAGTGAACTGAAAAATACCTAGAAGAAGTACATTATTCACGGTGCGCTGAAGTAGTGTTCAAAAGTGATATTGAATGCGTTCAAAATAGATTTCACAGTTGCAAAACGTGCTCAAGCTGGGAGAGTCATCTACAGTGTGGCAAAAAAAGTATTAGGAAAACTACAGCTGCGTGACATTTTACTTCGTTTTGAACACTGCATAAGGGCTAAAACAAGTCGTCATTTCCGAGACCCACAATTGGTTCAAAACTCTAGTTTGTTTTGAACCAATTCTAGACTATGTGCTTACACCTCCATATTGTCAACTTTTCCAGGGAGCAAAACAAGGTAAGATTCCAACAACAATCCAACCTCTCACGATGAAAACAGTAATGGACCTCACTCAAATGCGTGGCAGCCACGAAAAGTGAGGCACCGAAACGTAGCACGTACAGTGCGTAGTGATCTCACATTCCGCATAAGAATGAAAGGCAGTAACTTTCTTGTAACCGCCATACACTCATTTTGGTTGCTAACTTTAGCACACGGATGTAGGCGCTTCTTCATTATTTCCAGCAACTGCGTCATCCTGCTAGTTTGAAACACATTATTAAGGCCTCTGCGCTCAAAACCGTGCTTGCCAACGGGATTGAAAAGGCTTCCTCGTCTAGTCGCAGCCAGGTGTTCCTCAACGCATACACCTAATATCTTGCCCGTCTCACCAACATATGCTTCACTATAGGTCAAGCATTGAAGTCGTTACATTCCCTGTGTCCGTCTAGATCTGAAATTTAAACGTTAGTGACCAAATAAATGTCATGGGGATTTGTTAAATGGAGCGTTGTACAGGAGAGAACTGCTGCTCACTTTCACTGCGAGCTGATTTGTTTTGTGTGCGGTACGCTGAGCGCAATGTCGATAAATGGTTGCAGAAGTAAGACGATTGAAGAACAAGATGCAACTGAAAGTCGCAGAGAAGTCTTAGATGTACATTTTGCACAAAAGAGATGGATGGATGAAATTATGCGTGGAATAGCGCGGCGAAAATATTGGGGTATTTCGAACTTCGTGTGAGCCAAATTTTTGCTTCGCCGTCTGCTGAATTGTGTTCGACGAATTGGAGATGGTCAAGAAGAGTGCTGCCTGAGCAACTTATTTACTCACAAAGACATGTATACATATAACCAGCGACTAAAATTTATACTTATCACTATTCTAAACCACTACCATTTCGTAGCCGTTAGGAAGAGTGTTTCTCGCCCAGCTTGAGTTTACGGCGCCCTTTACACCGGAACAATTTTCTCCTTTACGGAGGCTTAAATCCCAACATGCCCAACAGGCTTTTACACGAGTCGGAATGCTTCGATTAGGCATGCCGACATGGGGTTCTCAAATATACAGGCGAGGGTGGAAAGTCCTCACAAGGGTTTCTTAACACGTTGACGACAACGCGTGTTTCGGGTTTTTGCGCCGCGACCAGAGCGATTTTGCAAGTGCCGCCGCCTCACACCAAATTCGTGTATTTTGAGCTATAAATGCGCAACACTTGAATGGGAGGAAATGCTTTCGATGATATTCGATGCGGCAAATCTAGGAGAAGGTAAACGTGTAAAAAATAGAGCGAAATGACGTATTGTGGTAATGAAAAGGCAAATTTTAGTCGCTTTCGCTTTAGTGAAACTCAAAATCATTTTTGATATGGTTATCCCACTAGAGACATATATATTCCTATAAGTATAGGTCTGTACTTACCCCTACTACTCATTTTTAAGATCAAGCTCACGAGATAATAAAGGAAACTATGATTGATCACAATTGAGTAATTCGTAGGACTTGGAAACCCTCGCCTAAAGTAAAGTAGATCCAACTTTTTGGTGAAGTTCGCCATGGTTGGTCGTAATATGGTGGGACC
>KZ346645.1:51801-62521 GCA_002352805.1 Teladorsagia circumcincta | reverse complement strand
TACGTTACACTTTTCATCGTTCCCAATGCGGGTGCGCCTGAAACCGGATCTCATCGACGAAACGTTTTCTCCACTCGGTATTTTTTTAAGTTTAATTCATCACAGCACGTCCACGGTGTATTTCCCGTCATCTCTTTCTCCCAAAGTTCGTTAGAGATTTTTCGATTGCGGCGCTCCCTTTGCGTTTTTTCGTTGGCCATGCCATCGATACACGTCGTGCCAATAGATGCCGCGAATTGGGGAGCCCACCAGTTGGTTGCACGAAGGTTCTCCGATGAACAAAGGGCGTTTTTTATCCTCTCTTGATTTCATCAGCTTTTCATTGGCACTTCAGATTGGCCTGTTTCGAACGGTTCGTGTTCGTGTCTGTTTATTCATTCAACCACATCCATCGAACAACAACAACATCACTTCCTTTTGCAGTTGTGTTTGAGATGGTCCTATTGCTGAGAATTTTCAGCATTCCAGCATTTTTAACACTTCCTTTTCTAGCTTCCGTAAGGGGATGGGAAGGGGCAGGTGAAGGGGCGGGGTAAAAATTACGCAGAGCTAGAGGTATTCGAGATGTGATGATGAATTTCATTCCAGTCCCAGTTGAGTTCATTCGACTCTAATTGCTCTGTGTTCGAATGTGTAGTTGGAGGCGGCTGTCGCTAAGTAAGATTGATGTGTAGATTGTGATGTGTAGCTCGGAGCTTCCGGTTCAAGATCGGCATCAAGAGCCAATTAGTTGTAAGAATTAGCCACCAACGAGAGGATCCACCTAGTCGAGCACGCCTGTAAATTTTCGTCTACAAAATGATCTTAACAGCGCCTCAAGATGGCAAAAACAGGTACCATCTTCCAGCAAAAACTTAGTGCCTACTTGAGTTGATTTGAGTTTTGGTAATTGTCCAAAAGATCACTTCAGGCATCCTTTTTTGGCATGTTTGTTTGAGCTGTTCCTATATTCTGCTTCTCCTCTAAGCCCGATGTCAGACTTCGCGAATCGAGCGATTTGATAGCGTCTGCGGTCGCTTCGCGGCCAGTGAATCACTCTATTGGCTGGTATCGCAACGCGACCGCGGACGCTGGCGTAGCGAATCGCTCGATTCGCAAAGTCTGACATCGGCCTGAGATTGCCCCGCCACTAAACATTATTGACGTTTCCGATACCGTTATCAACATCAACAATCAATTAAGAAACAAAACAAGTCAAAGATTGTTATCATCATCTTTTGATTATCGGTTTTAAAGTGCATTTCTTACCAGTTAGCCATGTCTTGCGTTTTGTCGCGTCAGTCTTCGTCCCCTGTCCTCGAGAACCCCTTCTAAGCTACGTCTACCTTAAAAATCAGCAGTCAAAATGATGTAATGTGTCCATCTTGCGGGTTTTTGACGGTTTTCTTCTTGTTTCTCCCTTACTGTAGCCTCATTTCACACTTCTGCCCTCATATTTGGTCATCATGAAAATATACAACTCACTGTCTCTATGAACGGGTTTTTGTAGCAACTTACGATGGTCGTTGGAAACACATGGTTCTGTAACCTAAAGCAACAGATCAAGCGGGTTCCACACTTTCGCTATTAATGGGGTGAAAAGACGGGTGAGCCCTGGACGAGAACACAATAAATGTCACTGAACACAAAACTCACATTAGAAAGCCGTGCAAGAGATTTGGTTAGGTGCCAACTCGTAGCTCCACCATTTCATGCTGTCCACCCTCTTGCTAGCCATCGAATCGGGTGATGCTGGTGATGGCTGCGTGGACATGTACGATCGTTCAAGCACTACACAGACTATTTGAACTCGGCCCTTCAAATCGTTTAATTTGATGCTCCCGTCTGCGCTGGAATTCTTAATGTTCCTTGACTTAACTTGTGCTTTCTGTCTCAGGAACTGCAATGTTTGGAAGCTGTATGTTTCTTCCTTGCAATGGAAATCAGGTGTAGATCTTCAGTAATAACTGTTCTTGGCAAGCAAGTTTGCTCAACTCGTCCGCGTCGCCCTTATTTCAAGGCGGAACAGAGAGAGTGCTTGCTTAAGGACTTCATCGGCGGTTTTTCCTTGCTTAGTTTTTCATTTGCAGTCACCTCGATATCCATAACTTCATTATTGACCTCTTTTACACCACCAAATCGATTTTCCTCCGAATCGATTTGGGGTTGTAGCTTTAAAGACTGCAAACCCGAATCTGTCTCCTGGAGTTCTGATCAATCTAGACCATTTGAGAGCCACTATCTACCAGGTCTCCACGACTACTACTCGGCCGCTCGTAAAAGATTTCCGATTGATACAAATGGCCTGTTCGCTAATATGTTCGAGGTCACGAGCGGAAATTGGTGAATTCCCTGAACGAGAGGGAAGCTTAATGGCGACCTTCTTTATGCGTTATCGTCGCTGACCGCTGAGTTCCCTCGGCTTGTTTAATGCCCTATGGTATGTTTTTGAAGGCTCGTGATAAGCTTCGATGAAGATGACATTGTGGTGACAGCTGGTGCCACTGGAGCTCATCTCTTTCTTTTTTCTTTCCTTATTCTCCTCCCTCCTGTTGTTGTTCTCCTCACCAGCAATTCATCATTTTCTGATGTTCATGACACAGTTGTTCAGAGCTCAAAAGACAGCAGCTGCTCGTTCGATTTCGTCATTTGTGAGTGTGTGTGTGTGTGACGTTCCCTCCGGGCAGATACACATACTTTGCATTGATCCGCTTAAACTCTCGGCCTCGTCTTAATTTCTGCAACTTCCTCCTTTCCCTTGGTTGATTTCTTCGTTTCTTTGGAGGTTGTGCTGTTCTTTCAGTTCCTTTACTTTGTTGCTTTGTCCTCATTTTCATCGCCGTTCCATTCCTATTCTTTTTTTGCTTCTTCTCAACTTTTTAGGAGTGTGAGAGAGGAGCGAAACGAGCCATGCTTTTCTATTGCTGGTTATTATTATTGTTTGGTAACGCCTCTTCCTCATTTGTTCCACCTGCACTCTGTTATTCTCTGATCTTTCAATCTTCTTGTCTTCTGCCTAACTCTTCTTACTTCACCAGCTTCACTCACACGCGTTGCCCTTGCCCCTTGCCATCCCTGATGCTTCCCTCTATTGACTTCTCGTTCCCTTTCGGCCTTCACGGATAGGATCCTTTTGTTCTCTATTATTGTATTGGTCGTTTAGATCATGGACCACTTCAACAACCCAATTTTTCGTTACATTCCTAAGACGCAAGACCGAAGCACAAAGGTGTGGTCGACTTTCGTAACGCTTTTCCAGCAATGGCAAGTGAAAACTTGATTCAGAATCTAAGTATGAAATATTGTCTAAATTTTTTGCTTTTTCGGGTTCCATTTTCACGGGTTCTTTAGCCAAACGTCGCAATGTGCAAATAATTAATCTGTCATATACTGTACTAATTGATTTTTGGTAACCGAGTTGACTAAAATTGAATAAAGAAGCAAAGAAAACCTTCTGTGAAACCCTCAAACAAGTACCCCTCTCGTTATCCTTGAGATAAGGGAGGGGCGTGTTTGGACGAGTTGTCTGAACTTGCATGCTTCATGGCTCTGTTTACACGGGTGTGTTCAACGTAGCCGCTATGCCTTTCCACGCTGCGTATCATGGGATGTGCACAAGAAACTTCGTCCGTAAGTTATGATTGTCACCTTGATTTCTAAGTGGAGGAATCATTAAGAAGCCATACAACCAACACCCTCCTCCCTGGTCCCTCCACCTTCCTACTCGAACTTAGTCAGGGGAACAGTTGGAGAGAGATGTGTGAGCAGTTACCCCCCCCCCCAAAACTGCTCCCCTCTTTCTGGGCTCTGTCCACATGGTTAATATGAGTAATTTCTTTTCCACCAAAGGTTCTCCTATTTTCCTGGGAGCCCCTAATATTCTGCTGTTTTTGGCATTTCTCGAGTTCTCAATGGAGGAAAGCCTGTTTTCTCTGTTCACAAAATCGTGCGAAAACCATTTTAGTCGCTCTATAACCTAACGGCCTCTCCCGATTTGAAGTTTATAGCTCTTGCCGCCACGCTACCATTATTTTCAACGTCGTTATAAAAGTGTTCGTTAGGTTAGATCTACCCAGAGAGTTGAACTGATTATCCATGCTGTTTGACCTTTTATGTTTTCAGGGTGGACTAGTTTTGAAGTGAGTGTTAGAGGTAAGAGACACTTTAAACAAGTTTCCCTTCATCCTTCCTTTCCTTTCCGTTTGCTATTACACTTCTTCTCTGCATATCTTTTCTATCTTCTTTCGTCCTTATGTTTATTTTTCGTTTCTTATTGTTTTCTACCCGTTGCCATGCACAGTTCACCAGTCACGCTCAATGAGCAGGGACACTTTGGACACGGGCCATGGACTTTTATTACTCTTAGGACCCTTGGTAATGCCCAGGGGAGCAATTAGTCACGGTCATATATCTCCTTCGGGTGCTGTGGAGCAATCGGTCGCTTGCCCTTTTATTGCGTTTGTCTTGAATTCTGAGAAAGCCGCTCAGGGGGGAGGGGGGGGAGGAAGTCGAGCTCACTACTTTTCTTTCTATGTCGCGCTCGTCTTTTCTGGAACGAGCCATGGATTCAGCTTCTGTTATTTATTTGGATTCTTAGGTGTCTAGTACAACTACAGAAGGTGACGTTAATATGCAATTATTCTGCATTGAACTTGAAGGCAGTGGTCACGCTCGTTGTAGAGCGTTGAACGTTATCGGTAGAGGACGGTCATTAGCCTGCTGGGGATCCAGTCCATCACCTTCAATGACGTCATCGAAACTGCACCGCCTTCTAGCCATCGTGACCAATCTCTTGCGTGCTAGAACCACTTGCAATGGAACTTCTTACTAGAGGATTGCAGAACTAATAAGGAGCAGGGGAACGTGTAGAAGACGGAATAGGGATTATTCAGTGAAGAATTCTGGGACGGGGAAAAAGAAAAAGAAAGGTGTTGAGGGGAACAAGAATGAGCAAACATCTAGGAAGCGCAAAAATAACTTTTGACGAAGGCAAGCAATGAAGAGCAGCGTCAACTGTATGCTGGTCAAAGTGTCAAAGTCCTACGAGGGGGTCGTATTCGCAGTCTTGGGGCGGGTGTATTTGGGGTAAAGAAGGGAAGTGAAAACGGTATCGTGGTTTTGAAGTGCGAACGGATTCGTAGTTGTGCAAGTATGTGGGGGTCACTTTACGGGGTCTCAATAGGTTTTTCTGCGATTTCGGCAAAATTTCAAAATAGGATCATGAGCCATCGGGAACAAAAGCGAAGTATCTGCTCTCCCTGGTATTCTGGAAGCGCCCCCCCCCCTCCCTCCCCCACCGTTCACCCCTGTCGACTAACGGCCAGTTTGGGAACAATGGGCGGAAATGAAGCGTGTCGACTGGTTACAGAATCAAATCAAATGCAAAAGAAATAGCCACGGTGTATGGGGTGTTAGTCTGAGGAGGTCGTGTCGAAGCTCGCTAGGAAGGAGGGGTGTCGTAATATTTTTGAAAATGGGGTAGCGCTGACACGTTATCTCAATTTCCAGGCCGACCTCCTGACCAGAGACAGCTCTAGAGTTAACCCTGAAGGATGTCGGCCCTGAAAATTCAGCTGAGTTGCCACAGCTCTTCCCAAGCGAATCAGATTTTCTGGTTGACTCCTAGATCGTTCAATTGCTGCCATCATATTTGTGAAGATAATTCCGTGTTTGTCCTCGTTTTTCCAGTTGTACTTGTTTTTCTATCCAAGGACCGGATTTATCATGAATCTAGCCGGGAAAGGGCAACACTGATCAAATTTCTCTCTTCTGTGGCTGAAAACGTTATCTAGTTTTTCCTTGGTGAACTCAAACGTGTTGTGTCGAACTTTTTCGTTACTTCTCACTTCTCAAACATCGTTCATCACCGCTGTTATCTTGTTGATTGACATTACCAAGGTCAGATGTGCACGGTGTGGGAACACATGGTGATTACATCTGACACCCCTTTATCGACCGTTCTGATCGATTTCCAGTTTCTATGTTAGAATTTACGAGTTTTGAATCGATAACGCCGACATATGGGCTTTTTTTCGGTAGAAGGTGTTATCAACTGATATAACATTTAACACATTGGAGCCAGTGCAGCCCATGGAGCACTGCGACTGCAGCCCATGAATGGCTGCAGTCGCAGTCCGTTGAGCGCGTGGGACCTTTCAGTATATATTTCAGAAATACATGTCGACTCTTTCTTCTGCTTTTCTTTTCATATCATTTGGTGAGGCTTTTCTTGAGCCATATAGTAAATTCTCTTTCCATCTTCAGGTTCTGTAGACTTTACTGAAGTTTACTGAAGTCTCACACGGCCGCAAAACGTAAATCATGCGTGGTCTCCTTCGTGTTAAAGAAACAGTCATGAGAACGTGAGCGGATCAATACCGCCAATGATTCCCTTGCGCCTTGCTTGCCTATCTGTAACGGTTTCACTTGTGAAAATGCCAGAGCTCGATGTGCACGACTTCCCTTACCGAACCCGCCCACTCACAAACCACACCCCTCGGCTTAATCCCTGACCAGATGACTAGGACCTTTCCTTTTAGTCCATCCACTTATTTACACACTTGCAATTGATTGAAGGATGTTGTAATTTCTTGTATATCGCCAAATAATCCCGACAAGTTAGAAACCAGGGAAATCAAAAAATCAGTTTACTTAACAGCTCCGATATTCAAAAACCTTTTAACTACCACTCGTAATTGAACTGGTATTAGGATGAGTCATTATTCTTCATTTTTGTCGTTTTCTTCCATCGAGGGTTCATTATCCTTATTCAAGAAGTCCACTTCAATAACTTCTGAAAATCTGCAGTAAATGCAAGAGTTTCTAGACCGCTAGGTTGCTGTACTCATCGATCTGAATTATTTCACCACTTGAAATGTAGAACTCAAAGCTGGGTTGCGCCATGCATCCGTGTCTCGCCCAGAAAGGTCGGCCAATTGGATTTTTCGTGGAAGTGCACGATGTCCGGACCCGTCTATGTTCAAGATTCCAGTGCTCACGTGAGAATTAATTGCTGTTTTTTCAGTAGGTCGGCTTTAGCCGGTTATGCACAGCTCCAAGGAAATAGGAATTTAGTGGGAAGGGTGCTCACGAATTCCGCTAAACAATTCGAAGGTGACCACTCCGAACATTCGTCACTCATTGCCGATCTCGGTCCATTATCTTGTCTAGTTCTGTTTTGTTTATGCTCTATATTTTCGCAAATGCGCCCAAACTAGGAAGTTGTGGAAGCGTCGGAATCTATTTCACGGTCAACGTCAACTTTGGCGTCAGGTCGTCTTCGGAATTTTACAACCCACCTTCTCAAGCCATTCGCTAGCTATTGGGCATTTCGCTGGCTTTTCGAGGGGTTCGAGCGATGTGCCAGTGAATCAGCGACCAAATTCGCTGGTGCATTGTTCGACCACCCACCGCTCCCCCTCAACTACGTTAGCGTCAGATTTGTTTTCTTATTTCGTGTCTTTCTTTCCTACCATTCTCTTCTTCTCCACTGTATTTTCCTTTTTTGTTTTCTCTCTATATGTACTTTCAAAATTGGGCCAGTATTAACCCATTGCGTACCGCGTGCTGCACATGGTGCAGCACGCTGATTTGCCTCCGTGTGACCGCGTGCTGCACATGGTGAAGCACGGGTTTTTGAAGGATATTTTCGACATTTTTATGTGCTCTAATCTTATAGTAATGAAGACCCTAATCCGGAGAGTATCATATAAACGTGGGATTGTGCTATGTAAAGAAATTCCTAAATTACTGGTATTTGTTGTGAAAAACTCTAGCAGCACCCTTTCAGTTTTCTCCACAAATTGTTGCAAAAGTGAAAAAGCGGCTGTGTGACAACTTCAAGAATATGAAACCATCAAAACGATTATGTTTTGATCACTTTCATCTCTTATTTCCTTTATTATATTCTTCAAAGTACAATTTTAATTCTATAGCACTTTCGATTATCCTACTCCCTATAGAACGCGATAATAATTGATTTCATTATGCAAAAATAAACATTAAATACTGCAAATGTATAAGATATATGGACAGTGCTTACATAATGGTCACTCATAATATAAATGAAAGTTTTAGATGGATCTCGCAGCATGCGGCGGGGATCTAAATAGGCGCCGGCCACACGCGCCGGCCAGCCGAAAAACGCCGCCGTACGCAATGGGTTAAGCAATTACTGTTTACGTGATACACTCTCGGGTGTACTTACGGGGATATATAAATGAATGTATGTGAATAAATAAATAAGCTGTACCTGTCCTTGAAATCGTTTTGTACTTGAATTTCTATTTGTATTCTAGTCGCGTATCTATCGGCGATATCTGAGTGATTAATCTTTATTCTTTTACGTGGTCGAGCAGAGAAAGAGCAGAGGAGGAGACAGCGATTCGGTGGTGGCGACGGCGTCGGCCATCTGAGATCCGCGACCGATTGCCGCCCTCATCAAGGCTCGTTTTTGTTGGGCGCCACGACATTCCTCCTCATTCTGTCTGTGGAGTAGCCTTTCACCAAACGGCCAGTAAAGCTTTCGAGCTCTCCGATCGCCTCTATTGATCAATCACCTTATGGCTTTTGTTGATCAAATTTATCATCTGTAGTCATTGATATTAGGTTGTCCCATAATTGGTGAATCACTTCGGGTATTTTTGAATTCCAAGTTTTTACTCTTTTATTCGAAGTCCTTGCTCATCCGAACGTAGACCTCTGTCATCTACAATGCTTTGTTTGCACATGGGAATTTTCTCGCTGTCCTTCGCCTGAAATTGCAGGAGCCCTCACCATCAGACGAAGAACGACCGGAAGTCGGGTTCGAGGTCGTGTCACTTTGCGCAAAAATTTTTCCTGGGAAAGAGCGCTAGAGCTCAGATAAAATTCTCCTTTGCTGGCACGAGGATAGGGCTACACGACAGAGATGCAAGAACTGTCAGCCTTGGAGTCCCCAATTTTTCATGAATATTCTCTGCAAGTGGGGTCGAACAACCTCAGGAAAAAAGTACATTTTGACTCGCTTCACTTTCATATTGAAAGCAACGTCATTACGCTGTCGACGTTTGCCTTCGTTACTGACCCTAGCATTACTGGGCGGCGGCTCCCAGCACGAGGTTTCTCTCGTGCTCCACCAATATCTCGGGAGGGTCGGACTTAGAGGAGGTTGGGCTTTTGCTATCAGAACTCCCGAATCGTTTGAGCTAGGCTACCGTTCCTTGTGGAGTTGATAGCACACCCACCCACTCCACAACGTGAGGAACTAAGAAAGATCAGAAATCAGAAGGAACATAAAGATGTCAAATCGTGTTTGGAGCTGATTCGGGCTCAGAGCATGGAAGGAACAAATTCCACATTTTTAAATCTTCAGGACTCTACGAGTTGTTTGCATTCCACCATCTTAACTAGTCGGACAAGCTCTGGCGAATGGTGACCAGCTCCTCCGTATGCCGGTACAGGGGTAGTTGGACTGTGGGTCATCTTCGAATAAAAAAATCCTACCCCAGAATAGATTGAACCACAGGTGCAGCGTGGATTGAGGGAACGTGCCCTCGCCTATCTGTTGGTTGATCCACCATGTTGTTTGGTGTTTGAAAGATCCTGATCAGAAGTGATGAAGAGGGAAGCTAAAATGTGTTTTGGAAAATTGATGTAATAGCCATGTAAAGAAGCGTGTGAATAGGCTAAATAAATTCTCGGGTAGGGTAATGTGGGTGTTACTTCGCAAAACATGTTTCGCGAATTTAGAATTTTTCTTGGAATTTCTTTAGCAATAAATGTAAAGTGATTCACTAATTATTGGTCAACCTAAGAGATTAGCGGCGGTCCATCCATATCGATTGAGCATTTCGTAATGTAGAGGAAGTTCTTTCTGTTTTGAATGGGCTCCTTCCAGTTTCTTTCAAGTGATCTTGACGTTGTGTAGTGTAAAGCCTGTTCAGCTTGTCGATCACGTCATCTCTAAGCAATGCTGTTGCTGTCAAGTGCAGCAGTTTCTTCGACTGTTCTTGGCTGCCACTAGCACAATCCATTATTTACTGGCCTCTGATACTAATTTCTTCAATAAATCGAATGCTCTAAAAATCTAACCCTGTTGGTGCCAACAAGGAGTTGAACGCGGCGGCTCCATTGAGTTGCTGCGAGTTTCCCTCGGAAATTGGCTTACGGTGAGGTTTCTTTTCCCACCAGAGGAGCTCTATTGGATTATCTAACAAACTGTCAGTGATGAGGGGATGACGTGCACATCCTTTCGTCACTCACTTCTATCCTTGAAGGCTGACTTGGTTCCTCACTTTGTCTCTTTCGAGCTTGTAATTTTTCCAAACTGTAATTTGCTCGTTGGCGCTTTCTTCTGAGCTTTGAAGTGCTTCCTTGAAAAACCATTAGTTTGTTGACAGTGGTGTAATCCCTGTCGAATGAGTTTATGAGCGAACAGAAAGCTCCTAGATCGATAAGCATTCCTCGAATACCATAGATTCGATTCTCAGAAGTGTAGATGTGATTTGCAATGGCCTAGGAGTGCCAGTTGGAGATTGGTATCTGGTTGTAGTCGCGCAAAAGTGCACTTTGACATGTACATCAGGAAGGAGTTTGATGGGGATTCACGAAAACAGCTTTCTGTATGCGCCATGCATTCTTATTCCGTTGAAATTCGTAGATACTATTACTCAACCCAAACCTTCCAATCTTTACACTGATCCTCATTCGGTCACCGTTGACTTTGAACTTCTTCAAATTACTCTCTCCGAATCAATCACCT
>KZ346640.1:35392-47627 GCA_002352805.1 Teladorsagia circumcincta | reverse complement strand
ACACACACACACACACACACACACACACACACACACACACACACACACACATACACACACATACACACACACACACACACATACATACGCACGCACGTACGCACACACTCACACACCAAACTGCTGCTTTATATAAAGGGAGGGATGCCTGCTCCTCCTTCGGCTATGACTAGGAGCTTCATCCCTTACATCTAGCTGTTGCAGGATTGTTCTTTTCCAATCAATGCGATCCTATGCGACTTCTGTGATAACGCAAAACCAATCAGCAGTAGATATTATATGGGGTGAACCAGTTTTGTGTAACAGGACGTATTGGAGGTCAGCAATAGCGCCGGGTAAAGTAAATTCGTTGATACACGAAAAAAACCGGTATCATGCAATCAACATACGATTCGCTGAACCGAACAACCTATCTACTATAGGAAGAAAATGAAAATGATGCTGAGAGAAATCAGAGGCCAGAACTAGTCCTTAACAAAGGATGATCATTGATAACTGTTCTAGTTGCAGAGCGATGCCCCGTAGAAGTCCTTGTGTAATACCTAAAATAAAACCTTCGTTGATCAATGTTTTGGTCATTGTGGGGTAGTTTACTGCAATGATGTTTTTCGGATGATCAAACATATCAAAATAGTGGACTGCCCTACAGTCGATCAAACTCAATCGGATTCAACAGCTTAAATTCACAGAAGCATTCAAATGGCTCGTTTAGTCAAGCCGGTCACCATTGTGGACTGGCCTCCTACCTTTCTGTGAGCGTTTCCTTCTTTGAGTTCTTTTTCTTAGTTGTTTTGTTCGTTAAGTGGTATTTTGACACTGCGGTCCACGGAAAGAAAGTTTCTCAAGAATGATGGGTTGGGCAGTGCATTTGCCTCTGCGTGGAATCGAACTCGCACCTCTAGTTTCGGTTTTGCCCATGATCCAGCAATCTTGTGGGACTTTTTATGAATTTCCTTTCTGAGAACGCTCCCGCAATAGTGACTTTGCTAAAAAAGGTAATGGTATTTGAAATACGATAGGGCCTATTGAATAACTTGCACAAACCAGCGGAAAGGGCTGGAGCATTATTTTCTCTAAAAGTCTGGTTCTGGACATTGTCTTCAGCGGGAGGGTTGGTTGATTTACATGAGATTTTATCCACATTGTAATGAGCCATATGTGCATGGAGGACGACCCTACTCTCGACATGACCATCTCTGATTTCAAAAACGGCTGCTTGTGGGTTCTCGGGATCTTTAATTGACTAGGTGACATTTGCAGCCGCAGAATTCCTTTTTGGTTACAAATTGCCACGGAACTGGATCTTTCAAGCGAGCTCCGTGCTATTATGTACTCCTAAAACTACCATCTCCACTTACAAATCATTCTTTATTTCACCCTAGTCGGCGAGTGGAAAATTTTGAAGGCCAGAACAAAGATGAAAAGTAACGGAATCGTTTCGTTGTTGTTTTTGTTTTACCGAATTTGTTTCGTTACAATGAGCTAACCATAAGCTTGTGACAGGCCCTATTCAGGAATTCCCTGATAAGGCTGGAGGTCAAAGAAGAGGAAATGTGGAAAGACGAAAGGCAGGCGGATCCCATGATGGCACGAAAGGACCCACTTTTTGCAGGGAGCAGTGTTCCCCTCCCCCCCCCCAGCGGCCTAGCAAAGCCAAATCTGCACCGCGGCAAACCCATTCAGCAGACCTAGCCGCTCAGCAGAAGAGGGTTTGCGATGAAGAGTTTAGCACTAATGAGACTAGGATATTCCGCGAATCAACAGGCAATGCTGGGGTTTCACTTCTTGGATTCTAAGTCGTTTTCTTGGTTTTTCTTGATCCCTATATTAATGACCACCTCTACCTTGATTTCCGATGGTCTGCCTTTACATCGTAAGCCCCGCCCTCAAAGGAAAGGCAAGCCTCGGGATTAAGGTCACTAAGATGTTCGTCTTGCTTTTCTTTCCATCCACTACGAGCTCAGCCATCACTGTAAAGCGCTCTGATGCACCAGTTTTAGGCTGGAGTTTGCTTTCGAAGGTTTGTAATTCGGCGTCTTAACAGGTAGATTGATACCGTACAATTAGTTATTCGCTATCAATCAATCGTTGCGGGAATAAAATAAGTTCTAGCCTAATTCATTTCAACTATTAGTTGGTGAACTATTCTTAGTCATTTGCCTTGCTCAAAAATTTGTGAAGAACTGTTCCAAGCCATTCGGTCACAATATCTGACATTATTTACTACAACCTTTTCTCCATCTTTCCAACAGTGTGGCCATATTCTCACAATAATGTGATTTTAGTTTCAAAGTGATGAATTCATCGACTCATTTGCACCTCTTTAACTTCTCGAACTCGTGTATCAGCAATGCTGTGCCGCTTCTTGAAGTCGTGTTTCAGCTAGGCTAGGCTGCAATAGTAATTTGAAGGTGGTATAAGCGGTGCCTATGCTAGGAGTATGTGGATTTCCTATCTCAAGAGCAGAAGGCCTTCCTCGAGAGTTTTCAAAATTTAATCCCGCGACGAGCCGACCGAGGCGCGAGCCGATAGGCAGCCGATTTTTCCCCTTTTGAATCTTTCAAAATGCCTGGAAGCGTTTCGAAACACTTTTAAGCCATCAAGTTTGCAAGTTAATCTAATCCATCAGTTTTGCAGTTCTTTCAACGTTATAATATCTGCAAGTCATCAACATGAAATTTTTCGGAGTTCTAGGGGCCTCTTCTGTTATTGACATCGAAACCACCACCTCTGAATTGTTGGAACCAAGATTGCAAATGGGGCTTGAAGGAGCTCGATCACAAGAAGCCTGTAAGCTATATACTATAATAGTATTAATATTGTAAGGTTTCAGTGGCTGAACTCTACCTTCAGCAGGAGAAGTGAAGGTAGGTAAGAGCAATTTTGAGCGTCCCATTTTTACCATGTTCGAACAACAGCAAAATCACCAACCATTACCGTATTCTATATATTTATTTGTTTTCTATTAAGTTTGCAATATTTTCAAAAGCTATCAAATTGACTGATTTGAACAACTGTTATGCTGGTTTGACTTACGATTACTATCAGAGAATTCCAGTGACCCAAATTAAGTGTCCTGGATGAGGTAAACATTGGTCCAGAAGAGTACCACCTAGTATTATACTTCATTCTGCTGCTGATTTCATTGAAATCGGTAGGATTTTTGTTTGGGAAGTGTCCTGCATGAGGTTAACATTGGTCCAGAAAAGTCGCACATTTACCCTCTTCAATTTTCGTGCAGCGCTCTGTCTCATATTCCCAGGAGTGGCAGACATGGTTCGGGTCAAAAATCGCCATGGTTGTTGGAAACCGCTGATCAAATACACGAGGATTGAGAAGGGCATCGAAGCGATCACGCATAGTTTGATATATGATTGTGGCGTGGGTGGGCAGCCTGAACAGAGGGGTGGGACGGAAGAGCCATAGTTGTAGATAAGCAAACACCGTGCGTATATAATGGCATCATGACCATGATCGGCGGCAATCATGAAGGTCGCTCTAGTTATAGCAGTTGCTCTCCTAGCAGTCGCTTTTGCGAGACCCGGCAAGGGCAGTGGAAGTGGAAGCGGAAGTGGTTCCGATTCCAGCGAGGAGCACAAGAAGCCTAAGGTAATGATTAATACTTTTTCAACCGCTTTTCAATAGATTTCAGAGAGGAAAATAATTTCTACCATTTCAGCATCACAAGAAGGACAGTTCATCGTCCGGCTCGTCTGAATCCAGCGAAGAGAAAGAAAAGTCCACCACCCCTGAATCAAGTACGACTGCGGAGACATCGGAAACAACAACTCCAACGAGTGAAGCTACTTCGACCACTCCTGAATCCACCAGCTCTGCTACAAAGCCCTCCACCACACCCTCAGATGAAGTGACGTTAGCAAATTGATTTTTACCATAAAGCTTTTCTTCGAATAAATATATTAGATTGTCTACTGTTACTACATTGTCTTTTTGAATCTGTTCATATGAGGGAGAAGGGGAATGGCGCTGCGGGACGCCCAGAGCATTCCAAACCATTGCGGCTGTTTACTTTCATTATAAATACTTGAACCGAGCCCAGCAGGGGGACACTGTAGCAATACTCATTTTCCTAAAGTTCCTTCCCCTCCGAGCTTATTTCTGACTGCTCATTCGATGAATATACTTCCTGAACATTGATATAACACACTGAAAAGATCCAACATACAAAACATATTCCAAAAACGTCGCAGCTCGCCACTTTAAAGGACTATTCGAACAAAACTGGGATCAGACCAGTTCATACAAGGCAATCCCCCTTTCATTGAAGTAGGTCCGTCATTTCGGCTACAATTATTTGCAGTTCTAATAATTCTGTGTTCCTATTGTTCGGGTCTCATCCAGTAAGGGGAACAGGCTGCGGTGCTGCAATTTATTTCGCCTGAAACAGTCAATTTTTTCACAAGGGAGCCAAGCCCCGGCGTGGGTGTAAAAGTGAAAGCGTAACGCACCACGGGGATTTCCTCCCCTTCAAAAATTGGAACTTATGAAGGGCAGCAATATCGCACCACATGCTCCCCCCCCCTCGTCGTGGATTAGACCCGACCAATTTTGTGCTGGTCAACTCATCAGTGGACAATACAACTTCTGGTTTTTGAAAAAAAGGCTGCCATCCTAGAGCGCACCTACCACCACAACAACATTGCAGAAGAGTCACAGCTCATTGCGGAGCTGGACTTTATTTTTTCTCACGAGAAGTGTAATTTTTTTCCAACCGGAAGCTTTTCTATTGGAATGCAATGTTTTTACACTATTTTGTGTACCAATCAAAAGATCATCCACTTCACCCAAGCAAAAATGTTTTGCCGCGAGTAAGTGTATTTCAGGTCTACGAATAAGGAAGTCCAGTCGATGGAAATAAGCCAAACCGACAAGTAGCTCTAACTCTGTTTCGTGCTAGGAAAAATCGATCAGTGATGTGTACTTTTCTTACCATTAGTCACAACTCTTATAAACATTCTGTTATTGGGTTGCCTGACAGGTCGCTCCTTTCTCTGAACTTAGTTTTTCCACCAAACTCGATGATTTTCCACCAGCTCTTCGAATCCGGGCCCAAAAGTTTTCACCGCCAGCCTTGAGAAATCCCTTGTAATTTAGGGATACATCGTGACCGTTAAACCCTCGGACTACGACATTTTTAGAAAAAGTTATCGTTGTTTTTTGCGTAGTAGCTATCGATACTAGCAATGACCAATCGAGAAATTTGCCTGACACAAGTTGGATGTGACCTGGGACCACGCGTGTGGTAACGGCCACTCTTGCCACTGCATCATCTTCGTTCAAGCGAGTATTTTTGAAGTATGAGTTGACTGTCTAATTGTCTTTCACAAATACACATTTTTTTATTAAAGTAGTGTCAAACTTAAAATTTACCTTTTTGGAAGCTGCGTACGCTCACCAATGACCTGCGGTACGGCTAGCTTCAAACTTATCCAGAATAACTCTGCTTCACTTGTGAAGATTTGTTTTCAAAGTGAGTAAAACAAAGTTCTTACCTGTGCACAATTCCGCCCTAAAACAAGCGCACCTGTCTCAATAATTCCCAAAACTGTGGCAGTGCCTTTGTCTACGGAAATGGTACACATGTGCACCAGCAGTAGTTGAAGGTTAAACGATAAAATGCTTGCTCGATTGATTTTATCATCTTCGGAAGAGAGTTTCGCTGAAGTAAGGTGGTTATTGGGGCCTGTGCACCTTGAGACCTAAACATAAAACCAATTCTTGGCAAAAAGAAATGCGAGATCACTTCTGAACAGAGAGAAAGAAAGCTTTCAATTAATGTTCCACAAGAATGCTGGGTTGTGAACAAAACTTTTGCCCCAGGCGGGACGCTTTCAATCAAGTCTAATGATGTGATACCTTGGCGTTTAGTAGAGTAAATTCACTCCGAAATGCCATGGCTTAACGGTTAACCAGAAAAACTAATCGAAGAGAAGCACAACATGACTTGTTGGATAGTCCAATAGCTTATATGTTCAAAAAAGCTCATGACCAAAATTTTTTGAGTCTGAATTCAAATATTTGCAGCGTAGCTATTTATTAGGTCGCAAAGTAAGTTGCGTTTTTTGGAGTTAAGTTTTAAGATGGTTTATTTCGTTTTGACATCCGATAAGCTGCCACCGCGCTGTATGCCGTTTTGAAGAGCTTCGCTTGCTCTGTCTTTCGCTGAGGTCAGCTTTGTTCCTAAGCAGTTTCTTACAAGTTTTTCAGAGCCTTGAATACGACATACTAGAAGGGCAAGTTTGCATGTCTTTTGGTTTCCAGCTCAGAACTGGCATGTAAAAGAGGAAGCAGGTCGAGATTGAAGATGCCCTTGGGTGAGATTTGCAATGAATATACCCTAAAGTAGTCGTTCAAAAGGTCTTTGCACGACAGTGGGAGCCTTGAGGAAGAAGATAGTGGTGGTCGGATATTGGACAATGCCAACGATCAGCCGAAAGCCTTGGTAGAAGAGCGCTTGCGCAGAACTATTGTGAAGGTTCCTCCTATACTTATCGTACTTGGTTTGTGGTTTGTTGTTATACAGGACAGGAAGAGATGAAAAGTCCAAAAACCTTGAGTAGGGGGGCCGCGACAACTAACGACTCTGAAGGGTCTTTCCCCACTTTCGATCTTGTTTTATGCAATGGAAACGTCCTGCTTCTCTACTCATTTGTGGCATGCGATTAAGCGCGGACTCTCTGCTACAGCATACGATCCTGTGCCGGTTAGATAGACCGCGATCAGGCATCACAAATTTTGGGAAGCTGGGACTGTCCTGAAGGAAGGTTGAGGTATTATGAGGTCAGCGGCTGGTCTAGTTCTTCGGAACCAGGTGGAATTCTTAATGTGGGAGAGAATTGTTGACAATTTGTTGCAATACTCCTTGAACCTTGGCTTATTTACCCAGTATTTCTCACTAGGAATTGACTCATCCTTGACAGGTGGCTCGGACGCACACCGAAGAACCAACAATCAACCAAGCTGAACCAGATGTGCTTCGGATGAATAATCCTAACATCTTACTTACGCATCATTTTCCTATTGAGTGTCACTTTTTCGATGACCTGCACAGCTTTGCTAACGAGTTAGGATTCAAAACGTAACATGATGCTGAAACGGCATTCGTCGAGTTCATCGTCTCCAGAATGACAGCATTCTGCAAAATCGGTCTGATTTAACACACTTCCTATTGCCAGAGGCTAAAGGATCCTGACGGCTTTTGTCAATTGAAAAAGTTCTGTATGAGCTGAGATGCATGCATTCAAAGCTTAGGGTTTTCCTCACGACCTAATATAAGCGGAACATATCTTTTGCGGACCAGGTAATTTTCTTTCGAACAGTACATGCATGACAAAAGTCGGCAGGGAGAGCTTGTTGGTTAGGAATGAGAGTAGGCTCGACTCCGTACCTCGCAGCCATACGTTCGATATCTGCCGAGGATTAGCCATGCGCTGCAAAAGTTGCAAAAACGGTTTCAGTACCAGCATCATGCTTAGGTTGCCAGGTCGGTTGATGAAAGACTCACTGCATAAACCATGTTGAAAAATCGCAAAAAATCAACCATAACTCTAGAACTTCACCTGAAAGCCGCTTAGCCTTATAGGAGTACCATGGCTAGTATGCGAGGGTCACCGAGGAGTAAGCGGCCCAAGCTGGCCTACCAGCTTTTCGAGGAGCCATGACGGTGGAAGAAAGGTGTTGGATGCATGGAGAAAACTGTCAAGTTAGCTGCGTATACCATGAAACTGTACGAGCAGTCATTTTTTTAAAGTTGGGGAAACTGAAGCTAATCTTTTGAAAACGCTCCGAGTTCATGCCTGGAAGGTTCACAACGGGTGCCATCTAATCGCTAGGTAAATATCGAGAAAAGCCCAATCGTGCCATCTAGCCCCTTCAACCTGGAAAAAAGCGTTCGACCATCTACTGCGATCAGTGCTATGGAGGGCCTTAGAGATCTGCCACTTCCATGCGGTGCTTCTTCCACCTGGTGTTTCATCATGAACCTTCTGACCGATACTTGTGAGGGCGGCGATCTCTGCGGAGATCATAACGTAGCACCCCCACTGGGTGAGGCCTCGGTAATTCTTGTTCATTTCTCTTTGCTCATTCACCTTCCTTTTTCTATTCCTCCTATGCCTACCTTTTCGTTGAAGCTAATTCGGGCGATTGGTCTTTAGGCGTTGATTCTTTGAAGCATTTTTGAACCTAGAAGGAAATGCAAGTGTTCAATTCGAGCATGTTGAGTTTGCAGACTATGTAAGATTGTCGGAGAATTTTTGTCGATGAGGCAAAAAATCGGTACAAGTGTTTTTGTTCTTATTATCAAGCGCATGTATAGATTTAGCCGACAGTAATTCCCCGCAACGGTGAAAGCAGCCTAAAACAGCAGTGCATAGGATGTTCCCTGTTGGATGTACTCGAAAATGCGTGGCAACACGCATGAGGACTCATGGCTCTAACACTGGCTCATAACGAAATCCTGCAGATGGTGTCACAGTCAGTGTCTGCCTCTCGTACGTCACTATGCTCTCTAACTTTCAGTGGTCTGCTTTTTGAAGGCGCGCATTTGGATCAAATGTTGTGCTGTTCTGTTCGGAAATTAGACAAGAGGCACGGTAAGAGGGTAGGTGAACAGAATAAATAAAATGTATATTAGAAAACACAGAAATTTCCTTGTGAGTGCGGCTATGTTATGAGTAAGAGACATCGCGCTGCGGAGAGAGAACGCGCAGGAGAGAATTGTGCGCGAGAGGGCGCAGACGCCACGTGTGCCGCGAATGATAAGTGTCGTGAATTGCCACGACCTCGAGCAAAGATGCTCCAAGGCCATGCGAAGGAGGATGCCGCGACGCCGCACAGTTTTGACTAAGCGTCGACGGTAAAAGGGCGCGGAGCCTTGATTCTCTGTCGCCTTCAAATCGCCCGCGCAATTCCACTCACTGCATGCTGCAATCGTGCTAGCCAATCGCTTGTTCGTCAACGCGTCGACCGTCATCAGGTCGATTCCACCTTTGCTTATAACATCTTAGCATGACGCGGACCCGCAGAGGCCCAAATATTCTCACTCGGCTTAGTACATATGATTTAGTATTAGTAAATCATCTTTATATTTCTCGAAGTAACGAAGGTTTTCCTCCTTCTTATTCTCTATAATAGTAGCTCACTTAATAGTAGTCAAGTGGGAGCTCACACATTGTAGTTTGTCCAGTGTTGTTTATGTAAGGTAGCTTATCTCTTGTAGTTCAACCATTACAGTTTCATAGTAGTCAATCGTAGTTTACCTAACAGTGTTTTCCACATGTAGCACTATGTTTATTTACATGCTTCACGTATGCCCTTTATTGTAATGCATGCCTTGGTCATATGAAATTGAGTGAGTATTACATCTAACACATCGTTCGCATATGTGTATTCGGATCGCGCCACGCCTTCGCATACGCCGTTACAATTCTTGTCGGTTATCAGATTATACGTAGTACACATCGTTCAATAAATATAAATGATATCCAGTATCCCTTCAACGTCAGGGTTTATAAGCACGCGCAAGCACGCAACATACTTGTTGGGGTCAGGGAATAGGCCCTGCACATAAGCTCGCAGCAGGCATGGATGTCAGAGCATTCGCGCACACACAATCTCTTCCGAGATGTTGTGGGCACTCACTGAAATCCCACGTTTTGCAGCGTTCCGTGGTCGAACCACCGTTGCATCTCGCTCGACTCATACCACGGGGCACGGCAATAAGGATGGCAGCGCAAGGTCTCACAAAGGAGGTCTTTCATATGGAGCGCTTTTCCAAAATGGTTCCCTGCATTTTGTAGAGATTCTTACGAGGAGACAAAACACTGGTCCGTTTTTCCTGAATACCTTTAGAAAGGTCAAAAATAGCGGTGAGGGTAGAAAGTCCGATCTCCGGTGATGACGAATTTTTGCATTTGAGTTTGGCGCCTATAGAGAGCCGCCAAATGACGTCAGCAACCAGAATGGATGTGACCACCGTAACTTGGCGGCAGTTCGGAGGAACAAGCATAAATTGCAAAAATTTGTCACCACGTAGGATTGAACTTTGGACTATTTGTTGAACACTGTTTTAAGGTTTCCAGAAGCGCACGAACGAACCATGATGTTATGTTTTCGCATAATCCTCTAGAGAATGCGAGAAACCATTTCGAAAATTCATGACCTGAAAGACCATCCTTGTTAGCGGCGTTGCATTTTCAGTCGCTACAGTGTTGCGCCCGCATACTACACTTGTGGTTCCACCTTTCTCACTCTAGGGAAGCTATTTCATGTCATCTCACGACGACCCGTGACCCTGAGCTTGCATAGGACTCAAATAGTGTAAAAAGAGGATTCTCTTAGAGGACGGTTTCACTCAACTCTTTTACTTTTTGATTGAGTTCCAGGTTCAGTGGTAAGCTCCTCATCATCTGTGTTTCATTTGAACCCTTCTATCCACACCCCGTCAAACGGAGATGCCCCCTGAAATTATTCGATAGAAGCCCTTGTAGGAAATGCGTGCCATCGTGGTCGATGATATCACATCCTCTATTAATTATTTACATTGTCACTGAAGTGATTTTTGTTGGGTATTCAGAGCGCTGTAAAAGGTAGTAATGCCATGGTTCAAAAATTATTTATGCAACAAATAACAATTAGGTGTACTAATTACGTTCCAATTTTTGAAAACGTTCACTACTTTCGATACTACGATACTAATCAGAAGCACAGAATTCGTTGACTTGTTTCATTCTGGAGGTTTCTGAAGTAGAGGGGTTGCTTCTGCTTTCGGAGAGGAGGCACTTTCTTTGCTTTTGTCGCTCTGCTTCCCTCGTTTACCCAGACGATATTTGATCAAAATGGCAAATCCAATAACGACCATATCCAATATAATGAATCCTGCTATTATTCTTATAATGAGAATGAGTCTGAAAAGTGAATTCTTAGGAAAATTGCTTTAACTCATCATTCAGCTTATTAATAGCTAACTTTATAAAGAAACCGCTTGCACATTGCAACAAATGCCAATTCAGGTGGAGAAAGTAGCGGGCTGGCACCGGGTCAAAATTATGGTAGTATTGATTTCGGACCTCATAGTTTAAGAATAGATCGCTCTGATTTTTTCTTCATGTAGTAGAATTCTCACGGTATGGAGAAGCAAATGAACAAGCCTCTCCGGACACCTCCGAGAAAGATTTTCCACGTATAAGACCAAATAGCTTTCTTTTGTTTGTGGCTCTTATTTTTTATGCCATGGAGCTTTTAGGAGAAAGCTCCTCCGCCTACAGTTGCAGGGAAAAGAGAAGCAACCGTTAAATAGATCTTTTTGATTTTAAGTCTCTAGATGATTTCCGATGGATTTATTGATTTTCTGATTTTCTTTCAAAGGAAGAAAGGAAACTTAAATCAATGAGACCCAACAGTCAATGGTTTAACGGTTTTGCTGCTCAAAGTTGCGCATTGAGAGCAAAGCTAGCGATTAAAGAATGGGGTAATGCTGTGCAAATACTAAGTTCTAGGTGCTAAGTCACCATATATGAACAGAAAACATTAAACTATCAACTGCAGTAAATGCTTTTATAGCTCCCCGTCAGGGTGAAAATCGTGTCGATTACGTGGTCGCAGAAGTACGACCCCCTAATAAAATCAAAGTCTTGGCACGACCCCTACTATTTGATTCTCTTCTGCGAACGGAGAGTAGTGGTAGCGTAGTGGTGAGTATCCGCGCCTCTCATATGCGGGACCGGGGTTCAATTCCTAACCGGAGAGAGTTTTTGCAATCTCACAAAGAGTTGTCATGAAAATGCGAATGTTTGAGAAATTCATAGAAAGCATCACAGCAGCCTGTATCGATCAGGGGCCGATTTTGCGGCAGCTGCTGCGCGGTTTGTCTCTGGGTCAGATTTGCTGATGCCCCTCTCAAAACCACCGGGAAGTACACCCTCTACAGGGTGCGGCAAAAGTTCTGGCAAAATCCCGTTTCAGGTTCTCCATAAGAAAAAAGGCCTTCGATCTCGACAGGATCTGTGCCACTATTTTCTGCAAGTCTTCTTCTATACATTCCAGGAATTGGCCGTTCTTAAATATGCCATTTTATGGAATGGTGACAAGCAAAGGCCAACGAGCCTCCATCCTGCACTTCCGTCTGGCTGGATGCACTGCAAAGACCATCTCCAAGCAGCTCCAGATCCCCTTAAGAATCGTGTACAACAACGTCAGCAGGTACAAGGCGACA
>KZ346638.1:43136-53475 GCA_002352805.1 Teladorsagia circumcincta | reverse complement strand
TAATCCAATTAAGCTGTATATGATAAGATAGGAAATTTTGAGACATTTCCAAGTTTTTCAGTACGTGGCATCAAAAGGTCGCGTAATCGTCATTATTGTGTGCTACGTAGTCTGCATCTTGTTGTGTGCACTTGCTGCAGCTGTCATCATATACAGCTTAATTGGATTACGGCAAGGAATCCAGTTGGTGTTAACGAAACATACAGGTGACCAGAGTTTATGAAAAAAATTTCAACGGGATGGTGGTGAAAGTCAACCGTACGTCTAACCTATACCAAAAAGGATCCTTCAAGAACATATTTGTGATTTCCCGAATAAAGCCGTGTTCCAGGATTCTTGGGTGTTTGCTGTTGTGTAGACGAGGGTCGTATTTGAGATTTTAACAGAAATTCGTGTTGACAGAATTTGAGAAATCGTACTGTAGTTGAGGGAGAGAAAAGAGAAAATCAATTTTCAACGGGCTTTTTTCTGAATTTCTACAAAAAACGGATGTAGAACAATTTTCCGATTCATAAAGCAATACAGAAAGTCATGTCGGTAAGGGTACTGGTTGAGTTATGATGGGGGAGGGCTAGACGTAGGGGAAAACCATTCAGAATCAGGTGGTGGAGGAGTTAGTTCCAAAACCCCTTAGTATAATATCGTGAAATTTTCAAAATCTCTAAGGAAAAGTTTGCCGTTAGATGCAAAAGGCTATTTTGTTAAAAGTTCATCGCATTTGGCGGGCAAGAAACTGCTTGACTTTGCATTCGTTTTCTCTGGCGGTCGTCGAATCACCTTTCCCTGCGTACACTGCTGCAGTGTTCACCTTCGTGTAATTTTACCCATACTGTTAAGTGTTACGAATGCTATGAGAACTGTTCCCTATACTGTATTAGGATAAAATCAACATCAAACATCGCATTAGATTGATACTCGAGACCGATCGTCTCTGAAGTCGGGTAGGTACAATAGCGGCCAAAAACCATTTGATAATGGTTTTTTCAAGGAGTTCCCAGCTGGAAATCATGAATCGTTCTCAAAGTTGCACCATGTCTCATTTGGGACCAGAAATCCACCCTTAAACGAAGTTCAACATGCAAATTTCAGGAATAGTAGTTGAGAAAACTGAAAATTTTCCTGCTCCACCCTTCTGAGCTTTAGCTTGTTTCATGTATTTCTTTCTGTTTTCTTCTATTTCTTTTGTTTTGTAGTTTCTATTGCATTTACAAAAGATTATAGATACAATAGCTTTAGATAGAACTCTCGCAGCACGGGAATGTCAGGTGGTGTTTGCAATTCCGCTCTAAAGTAATCTCCCGAGAAATGAGAGAGCTCGAATAAACAAAACAGCTTAATGTGATGAGATGCTAAACTAAAGTTTTGAAGAAACTACAAACATATGGAATATTATAGCAACGTCAAGTTTAGAGCAAAGCCAATTACTACACAAGTTACCGAGAGAAACACTCTTTGGTGAATCGTGCTAGTTCCAGGCTCACTGTATCTTACTATGTTCAAAGAAAATTGGCCGTCGTCAATGGGAAGATTCACCGAGTAAAACTGTTTAATGACTCTTTTGGGCTGCCAATCCTTATGGAAGGTTTCCTACAAAGGAACCGCTTCTTTCAGAAAAAGAATCTGGTTGCCCGTGCCAAATGGGAAGAGGACCATGTTGGCTGTGAATACCGGAAGTCAAATGATGTTCTCTTTTTTCAATTAATCCGTTTACTTTGCTGGGAAGTGGTGAACTAATAAGTGTATCCTGCAGCCGGTTGGGAAAGGATTGACATGAATAACCAATCGTCCTGCTTTAGGGTTTTTCAGTGGCCATGGAATCGAAATAATTCATCAAGTTTACAATTATGTGGATAGATTCGGCTACAAAAACATTTTAGAAACAACAGCGCGTCCCACTTCTAGCAAGAAGGTACACGCTCCAGCAAGGTGATGACTCTAACACACATCTGGCCTCATTCGTGGCTGATTATTCGGAGTCATGTGCAAATATATGCTTGGCCAAGTTACAAAGTTGCTTTAATTGTTCCAGAAACCAATACTCTCTCTTTCTCTAGAGAAGCGTAAATTGCTGCTCTAAAACGTTTACAGTTCTGGCATAGTTGCCTCATTTCTCGACCGATTCTCCCTCAATGCCATTGCGAATGTTGATATGTTGCCAATGCTCTAGACACCCTACTTACTGCTAGAGCGGTGAGAAAGTCCTGAGCGGGTTAACATTTTTTGCCTTACTTTTTTATTCGGCATACAATGAAATTTACTCAATAATATGACTCTCTCGTGATCAACTCTTCCCGAAATTCCTTCCGGTGCGAGCAAATGGATTGGAACCTCCTTGACTGCGATTAGAATGGTGGAGTCTTCCACTGTTCAAAGGCGTCCAACCTTGGCTTGTCCTCAAAAGCCGTGTCTCCTCCTCTGAAGCTAGTGAACCAGCGCTTGACATTGCTGATGGAAGTGGTATCCTCTCCCAATGCGCTGCTGATGTTGTGGACAATTTCCGTCGCCCCGCGCCTCACGCCATTCAGAGAAGATGATCTGTGAAACTGACATCATGATCAAAGTTAAGGAAGGCAACCTGGCTATTCATATACCTGTTGTGGAGAAGCATGATCGATAGCCATGATCTGCCACTTAGCAGTCGTTGGCACCGATCAATAATTGGAAGCCTCCTGCTGCTGCTGCTTTATTGGAAACGCCCTAAGATAGGATAGGAAGCCCCAGCTTCGTTGGGCGAAACGTTTTCCGATAAAGCAGTGTTCTACAAAAAATTCATGACTCCGTCTGGAGAAGGCCTACAGAGCACAAAAAAGAGTGTAGGAAAGCAAGTCCAAGGGGTTCCCGTGACACACGATGTGAGTAGAAGCCTGCCTACAATGGGCGGAGCGTGCCTGGAGTGGATAGCATTTCCTAAAAGTTCTCATAATTCGGTTGCGAGAAGTCTTGGAGGGGGGACGTGGATTTAGATCAGAGGAGGAGAGGAGGCTAATTAATGGTAGGAGTGTACAAAAACGAAAAACGGGAGAAGTTGGCTAAACTCGGTTCTATGAGGTCCATCTGACCGGGAAAAAAGAGTATAGAGTTCGGCTATGGATTGGAGGTCAACACCCCCCATAGGTGGGCGTGGCAGAATATGCCGTGGTTCTCGATCACAGACGTTTCAGATTTGAGCACAGTACAAGACGACTGTTCAAGAAGCTTGACTTGCCAGTTGGAACCAGTGAATAAATATCTTGGCAATGAAATGGATAAATATTTAGGAAAAACTGTTAAAGCTCTACCGTCTCTCAAAGATGAAATCAACACTCTATATAAAGTAAGTAACTCGAAATACCATCGAAAACTGTACTTACTCACCTCGGAAATCGCTGCTCGTTTTCCACAGTGGTTCGACTATATACATGCTTCACGGCTTGGTATCATGTTGGTGCACTCCAGGAAAAAGTGCAAGCATCTGAAACCATTTGTAAGTAAACCATGGCATTTCAAATATGAAAAGGCGTGAAAATGAAGGAATAAAAAACCATGAAATTAAAAGAGGCTACAGTCATGATATATGAAGTAGATCACTTTCTAATTTGACTGGTTTTAAATTACCCACAAAATTCAGTTTGCACTGTCTTTCAGCTCAAAAGATTCTCAATACGACAGGTGTTCCAAAAGAAGAGCATTCTACATTTCTTTCTCGTCCATATTAACGTATAGAGCTGGTGCACTTTCTCATTCACTGTTTCTACTTATTTTAGTTACGCGAAGCAAATGATTTGGTTGACGCGACATATATAGATGGATGGCAGCAAAAAATTTCAAAATTTGTATGTAGCCTCACTTTTCTTGAATTAATTTGAATCCGTCAGTTTCACCTCAGGCAGTCTTCTCCTGGGAAATACAAGATGCGGGTGTACTCAAATGGGGCACCACCATGCAAAGAGCTCAAACATCCTATATCTCATCACGTTTTCAACTGAGCCTTACTCGGGACTAGAGGAAGATTCAGGGTTAGTTGGTCGACGGTGGGACATGTGGCTGACGCAGTACTCTGACGAAAGAAGACATGTTAAAAACGGGATACATCACAGTCCTTGACGTGTCCTACTTTGACAGGTGGAGAGCCTCAGTACACAGGACAGGCTCTAACATGATACCTCTTGTTAATATCAATTGCGTCAGCCCCATGTCCCGCCATCAACCAACAGACCCCAGATTCATGAATAATTTCCATTTCCCCGAAGTTCCTCCACTCCTAGACTCAGTCCTCTCGATGATGCCCCTGACCACACCAGCGCCAAGTATAACGCACATTTTGGCTATTCAGCACTTCATTGTAAATCTTCTACTACCTGCACTTCCTTTCACAAGCCGCGATCAGGCACAAAGCGCCCGTCGTTCTTCCAAATTTCACTTCGTAAATGTAGTCTCAGAGATCGTTTATAGTTTTGATGGATTATTACCCTAAAGTCTAGATCTCACCGTGGGTAAGATCCTTCTACCTTGACTTAGCCAAGAAGTTCATTCCAAGAAGTACCAAGTACCATTTCAAAAAGTGAGAATGGACTTTGAGTCTGAGGATGAACGTCAAACAGCAAAGTCTTCAGGAATGCGCAAGTGGAAGAAGACTAGCTACGTTATGGGCGTGTAAGAGCGTTCAATAATGAAGCTGGAAGTGGGGAGTGGTCTAGAAACGAAGAGCAAAGGAAACCTATCATCAGGCCCAAACGAACCTCCTCTGATTCAGCCTCATTCCACCTTGGGATAGAGAAGTGGCGTGTTCGGACGAGTTTCAGAAACGGTGACATCAGGTCGCAACGCTATGCTGACGCAATGCTGCTCGGAGCCCCAGCGTGGCAGTCGAAAGCGGAGGGCGGGACTCGCGGAAGGTGTGGATTGCGTCGAGCAAACTTTTAGCACCTTAGCCGCGCACTTTTCAGTCTCAAAGTGGCACGACAGCAGTGCTTGTCCGCCTGTCTACCGCGGTCGGGCACGGGACAGGTGAGCATGCCTGACCCATACCGAGCCTTCGAGCAAGAAAAGAGATTTTTGCAAGATTTCATCAAACACGATGCCGCACTTCGATCATTGGAAAGCTCCAGAATAAAAACATTTCATTGATTTTTGTACTAATAGCGACACGTTGTTAGTACCGCATTTTTGCGAAGATCGGTTAACCAAGGACGCAATCGACAATGTTTGTTAAGATGAATACAATGTGACGTGACCGAATCATTGCTTTTCACGATAAGAACGAGTCGGAAAGGAGGAGTGTACTTAGTGAAGAGCAGACCCTCTAAGGGTGCGGTCCAAGACACAATTCCATCGAAGCATATGCCCCCGACGATCTAGCATGGCCTTCTCTGTGGCGCAGTTGGCGCGGAACGCCCAACGATTATCTAATCACTGGCCGCAGGTCTATACGCGGCGTGATTGAATAGCAAAGGGAGCGTAGCTTTGAAGAGGGCACAGCAATGAGAGTTGTATCGATGCGAAAATAACGGGCAAAGGAAGGGTCCCATATCTCGGGTTTCAAGCCATTTCACATTGTTCTCCTTCCTTCGGGTACCACTAGCCACCTCTATACTCATTTCCAATGAGCTACTTCCGACGTAAAATCCGCCTCCGATATAGAGTGAGGATAGCACCGCACTTCCCCGTTTTTCACGCTTTTTAGGAAGCAATGACAACCGTTTTTGGTTCCAATTTGAGGAATTTCACAACATTCGAGAGGGTCTAAGTACGAGCCCCAACACCGCTATCAGCCTGGAGAGCCTTCATACAACCCCACTCCTCCCTATCTCCGACAACGGACGGGGGCAAACATCACCCAAGAAAGAGAGCCCTATGATTCCCTCTAGTTCACGTATCTTTCGTGAGGTTCTTCTGAAATCACCAAAAAACGCGTCAGAGAGATCCTCTTCCCCCACGACCGGGACATCTCCGCCTTTCAGAAACACAATCTTCACGCATTTTTCCAAGCGATTTCCACGAAAATACAGTGGAAAAAATTAGAGGATAATTGACCCTGACCCACCCAAATACGACTCCTGCCCCTAAATACCTCAATACGGCTCCATATTGCGTATTGCACAACAGACGGTTGGCCCTACTCGAAAGACACGTGGCACGTTCATTTTCTGCTCTCCACTACATCGCACTTCTTTTTATAGTTCATTCCGATACCACAGTTTTCTAATTACCGTTGAGTTTAGAGCGAAGATCAGTTTTACTTTTGGTCAAACCTGAAGAACGCGAACACCTCCTTCAACGCGCTTTTGGTGTATGGCGCGGAGGTTAAGATTTAGATTTTATATGTTGTGCTGGATACCAGAGATGGGGAGACGGTCAAGAGTCCCCCGCGACTGTCGCGCCAAAACTAGGACACCGCACGCGACGTCAACGGCGTTTGTGAAGTTAGAAACATGGCAATTTGCCAACTTCGGGACCCGTCTCTCCAGACAATCGACGCAACGCTTTTAGGTCCGACTGTGTAGCTCCCATAACTGCACTTGTTTTAGCTTAGTCCCAACGAATTGCCACGTTCTAACCTGCTAGAACCTGGTAGCCGCCGCGTGCCATGACCTACTTTCGCTTGCGCGGCGACCTCAGGGGGACTCTTGTCTCGCATTCCCCGAGATGAGCACCATTCCAAAATTGCAGAATAATTTTGAGCACATTCAGATGAGACGACTCATTGACGAAGTTAGAAAAAGGGAATCATCAATCAAAAAAGCATTGAGGAAATTTTTACAAGAATTTGTCAAGGTTAATTAACACTTCCCCTCACTGATAGCGTTCTGCAGAAGTTATTTCAATCATTTATAGAGCAGCTGTCATATTATTGAAGAAACCACAGATATCAAAAGACAAGTGGATATCTATGCGGAACGGAACGTAAGTCCACCTGAAATCATACTATCTACGGATGAGAACGTTCCATTTTTCCATGCAGGGGGTAATTATGAGCTGAAAAACCACATACAGGGTGGCGAAATCCAAAAATTCACAATAAATTGATTTTATAAAACAATGAAACAAAACATTTGTAACTGCAAGTAATGGAGGGGCTATCATCAGTTTTGATACATGCCAAAATTCGTTTCGTCATCAATTCAATGGTGCAGTGGAGACGATCCACGAGTTATTTTTTTTCCAACTTTGGGCAGCACTTTTCAGAATCACAGAGCCTTTTGCACGTCAGTTCATAAGTACTTTTATTAGGCATACCTTTCGGCTTCTTCGCCTTCGTCAGAACCTGGAGAGACGAAAAGCAATTGAGACCGATCCTTTCATGGGCCAGTACAACCCTGAAAACAATTTCTCCAGACTACTAGACCAACAGACGGTATCGGTTGATTCAAGAGTGTTGCAAGGCTTTTCTAGATCTTTGTCGCCTGGGCGCAAGATCGACCACCCAAAAAAAAAGACTTTAGCGTACAATGAGCACACCTATCCCCTGCCTGACCTCACCGCAACTCAAATCTACTGAAGTCGAGGAAGGGCGCCAGGTCATGGGTTACGGCTACACACTCTTCCTTCCTGTTGATTTTGGGCTCCTAGCAGTATCCAACACGCCTCCAGCGTTTTCCGCGTGTTGATCTCGCCAAGATAGCAACTGTCACTGGGAGCAATGTCCCCATGAGACTGAACCCGATGCATTTATAAAGGAGCGTGCGTGCTTTTTGAGCCCATCCATGTGTTCCCTGATCCTTGTGCGAATGGGGCGCCCCGTCTCGCCTATGTATTCGCTGCCGCAGACTTGGCAGCGGATTAGATAGATCACCTCTGCCTCGAGCAGTCACCGCTTCTGTTCGAGGGGCAGATGACGCAGTCGTGGTATCGCAAAACTGTCGTATAGACGATTGCGACCGCGTCTTCGCCTGGCCCTGGAGGTATTTCCACAATCCTTACCTTTTCTTGTAAGTCACACCTATGCGAGCAGACTCGTATTGCTCTGCTCATTTCCTCGGAATGAACGGCGCGCACAACGTCACTTCATTGATCAGTGCCTTTTACGATTTCTGCAAGGTGTGAAATACCCACCACGTTGTGATCTGTGATGATTATCAGGATACCCATTAGAACGCGCCATATTTCGCGCCATGCACATTGAGTCCGCTCTGAGTTCTGTATCCGAGGATACGTTGTTGGCTACTCTGAACATGTTGTTAACCCTTTGTCGACCGCGCGCTCCAAACGTGTCTGGCGTGCGGGACCGCGCGTGTTTTTCGTGAGGTGCGCCGTGGCCGCATTACAGATGTTTTTTTGCGTTATGCATAAGCAGTTTCCGGACCATCCCGTGAGTGAGTTTGCGGAGGGGGAGGGGGCACCTAACTAATCATTGCTTGAAAACTTGGAAAATTACCAAAGAGGCATGAAGAATAAGGCAAATTTCAACCAGGAATTTTCTGCCGTGGCCCACCAGCGGGCCATACAGTCCCACGAGACAGATTTGGTGTGGATCGCCGTCCATACGGTCGTCAAAAGGTTAATAACAGCATGTTTCGTTTCCATTGGATGGGGCCGATTGGTAGTGAGTAAGAACATCCTTATTGCTGGCCTTGCGATACCATTTTGATCTCACAATTCCTCTTGAAAGCTGAATTTGGACGTTTAGGAATGGTAGCCAGTTCTCTATAGGTTTCTCCCTAGTGAACTTTATATGATCTGACTGCTCATCAAGGAGGTCAAAGCATGCGTCCATCTCACTTAGAGTGGAGTACATGATGAGGCAGTCATCATTGTAGCGACATAGAGAATGGTCGCGATGGTCGGCGGTCCACTAAAGGCTCCTCGTTCCTGACACAAAGGCCATTGCTAACACCGGGGCCAGTCTTTGCCCATAGCTAAACCCCTCAGTTGTTTATAGCAAACGCCCGGCCACCTATAAAACGAACCTTCTAAGCACTCTTTCAGAAGTTTCATTACCTGTGAAATAGAAAACCCATACAAATTGAGAGTGCGTTCGTGCTAACATAGCAATTCATATGTACCCTCCAGAACGGCATCATTCAAAACGTTAGTGTGTAACGATGTGACATCGAATGATTCTACAACAAAGTATTCTTGGAGGCTTGCGCTCGACAGTCGCTCGAGTTCAAGCATATTCGTGTTAGTCAGGTGGGCGGGTATGTACTGAAGGACTTGTCCTATGATAAACCTGAGAAATCATGAGATTTTGTTTGTCCTCCCACACTACTGATAATGGGTCGGACTCTGATCACTGAAGACCATTCGCAATCGTGCATACGACAGTTTCTGCGATACTCCGTCATCTGCCCTTCAAACAGAAGCGGTGACTGCATGGAGGCTGGAGTGATCTAAGTAATTCGCTGCCAAGCCTGCGGCAAAGAATACATAGGCAAGACAGGGCGCTTTCTTGGCACAAGGATCAGGGAATACATGGATGGGCTCAAAAAGTCGCGCACAAAAACTCCTTTAGAAATGCATCGGGTTCAGTCTCATGAGGACGTTGCATGCCCAGTGTCAGTGACTATCTCGGCTCTAGATGAGGGGTTCACCGCGCGGAAAACGCTGGAGACGTTCTCGATTACTGCCAGGGACTCCAAAATGAACAGGAAGGAGTGTGTAACCGTAACCCGTGAACTGGCGCCCTTCCTCGAACTCTGTATGTTTCGAGTTTCTATGTGGTCAGGCAGGGGATAGTGTGCTCATTCTACGCTAAGGCCTGCTTCTTGGGTGGTCGATCTTGCGCCTGCGACAGAAATCTAGTTAGATGTCGGTCAGACCCTACGATTTGACCAGCGATGGGTGATCGCGATCGTCCATCGCTGGTCAAATCGTAGAATCTGACCGACATCTTAAGATCAATCGATACCGTCTGTTGGTCTAAAAGTCTGGAGAAACTGCCTTCAGGATTGTACTGGCCCATGAAAGGATCGGTCTCAATTGCTTTTAAACTTTTCGGGCTCTGACGAAGGCGGAGAGGCCGAAACGTAAGCCTAATAAGTGTTGAAATCTCGGACAGGCTACAACAAAACCACATTCATCAACTTCTATGCCGAGATTAACACGTTGACGACAGCGCAGGACACATACGTCCCGCACTTCGCAAGCCATGACGGAGCGGGTCGTATGTGTCCTGCATCCAATACATTCACTTATTCCATACCCGCCCGATTCATTTCCAGGTTTATTGTATTTATCTCAAAGAACAAATCTTAGCAATAGCGAGATGTGTTGGCCCTCAGAATGATCTCGAATGCTTCAATTTAGAGGGGCATTTCTGAACATTACGAGGTCTTCAGTCGAATTAATCTTACATTTCCGTTTTCTTTCAATGGATCTGAAGATCATAAGAGTAGCATCATTGAATAGAGAACCCAATGGA
>KZ346637.1:10538-23591 GCA_002352805.1 Teladorsagia circumcincta | reverse complement strand
GGGAATCTACGAAGGGAGTTCAATCTGACGAGTATAATCAGCGTCCATCATAAAGTGGCGCCGTAACAGTACTGTGCTATGTGGCATTTATACCTCTATGAGGGACGCATGAAACATGGAATTCACCGTAACAGAGGAAAATTCTTACTATGGTAATTTCCCTGGAGTGCGCCATGCATTCCATTCCGTCTCTATTCCTAGTAGGAAGAGCAAATGACTGCGTGTTCGCGCACGCAGTTGAAGACGGGGCAGCCATTGTTCGAAGGCACACCTACCCTCCCTACCGAGCGTCGTTTTACTGATGGTGAGCTACATAGGAAGGGATTCCTTTTGTCTCTGACCAGGGAAGACTTTCAGCCTCCCATGGGATTTTGAATGTAGGCTCAGGTAAACGATAAGGTCAAGAGCTTTTCTCGCAAAGATATCAAAAGCGCTACGTGAATTTCCTATGCGGAAAGTGAGCGATGAAATTTCTAACGAAATGCAGCAAAGAAGCAAATTTTAGTTCGGAACTGTCAACATATGACCCACTTGATCCAATGAAGAGAGTAATAATAATCAGAACATCAGTTTATCTCTGTAGGCAAAGTTCCAGAGAAAATCAAATATGCCGATAGATAGACTAGATCGCCTCGTATGCAGAAGCTGCATTTTCTGCAAACTGTTCTCGTAGCAGTTTTGGTCTCTATGCTCCAATCACCATTCTGACATTATCGATTAAGACAGGATCCGGTTTTAAGTTCAAATTCGGGCTCAGACAACCCTGATAAGCCCATAGATGGCTGGAAAAGCGTGGGACACAACTGCAGAAGACGCGCCGCGTTCGTGCATCAAAACGCGTCAATAAGACGCTAGCCACCAAGCACTTTCGCACGCTACACCAGTTGAGAGACGCTCCGCCCACCGTTCGATATCTTGTCTGCGTCTCAATGTTGATGCGCTATGCTCGCTTTACTCGTACTTCTCTACCGCTCTCCGCGCTCACATAATCGCTCATCCCTCTACTGATCTTTTGAATTTCTCCACAGCGTAGAGCAGATGGTTCATATTTCCTGTGTATTTCACGATTTTTCCCCTTTTTTTCTCCTCTGGCGGTCCACTTCCCACCCCAACTTTCAAATTTGAGTGGAATTACCTCATCAACTTGATCCTGAATTTTGCCTTCAAAGCGACGCTCCCAACTCAAACTTGTGGCTTCGCAGCGCTCGACAATGGAATCATGGATGCCCAGTTGACTGAAACCTCACAAATAGGGAGGGGGCGGGCCGGACGAGTTAAGCGAATTCGCTTGCTCCATGGCTCCTTTGACCCACGCATATTCGAATTAGCCGCAACGTCGTAATACACACTGCGTTTCACAGGGTGCCCACAAGGTATCTCGTCCAAACGTTAAGATTAGTCGCCAAATGCTG
The DNA here is from genome assembly GCA_002352805.1 of Teladorsagia circumcincta. Classification (NCBI taxonomy): domain Eukaryota; kingdom Metazoa; phylum Nematoda; class Chromadorea; order Rhabditida; family Trichostrongylidae; genus Teladorsagia; species Teladorsagia circumcincta. Next base: position 22,179 of record KZ346637.1, on the reverse strand, counting down.
GCTTTGTAAGGCCCCAGCGCCATTTGTGGCATTTTCGAGCAGTGACAACGGCACATCTGTGATACACGATGATACACGTGGGCTACTCTATCCTACCCACCAAATAGATTTTCTGACACGACTTCTGCCGGGGGTATTGCTTTGAGTGGCTAGTTGAAAGCCTTTTCTTGTGAACAATACATCACTGATTGTGCGAGCATATGGGACACCATTACTCGTGGGTAACCCCGCAACCTCTTTCAAACTCCTTGTTCAATTTCTTGTGATTTGACGGCCTTTCATGAGCAATTGTAGCTGCACCCATTTCAGTGTTCAACGATTGGATGTCACCCCGATGACAGTATGACACAGTCCTGTACTATCCAGGACTGCGCTACCGTGAAATGGGCATGATTATGGGTTAGCAGATTCTGCTGTCAGTAATTGATCTCAACCGTTGTTAGGCACAACTTATAGCAGCTTCAATTCATATGTTATACAATTGTGAGCACTGATCGTGAATGTGACCATTCTGTATCTTTCTTCTGCTATGGATTACGGTAGACTTTGAGTAGTCTGAGTTCTGTGCAAACATACGGTAACAGTGATCCGACAAGATTGTTGACTTTGCTCAAATTGTATTCGTTCCTTTACGTGTGTGTAATTTACAATCCTATTGAACATCTATATACAATACATGGACCACTGAGCCGCCTTCTAGTCTCCGTCACAGTCGTAGTCACAATGGACGAATGCACGTTCGACAAAATCGAGTTTCAGTAGTTTCTTCTCCAGTGGATGGCAGATGTCGTGTGTAATCTAAACATTTCAAAGCCTTAGATTTCTGTACTTCTTGAATACAACACTTCTTAAATATCTCTACTCTAGTGCAATCCATGTAGAACTCGTATGTATGAAGCTAGCTCCTCCTTCACCCTACTCGCCGAGCAATTCGGTCGGATGGAACCGGGTTTTGCGCGATGACGCTATCGATACTGCCGTGACCGACCTTTCCGTGGTTGACGAAAAGAAAATAACGTGCTCCAAAGCCAACATGAAATCAATAACTCAAACATGTCATGCCATGTCAAAAAAAGCGCCAAACTCTTCGCGCGCCAAAATACGCGCGCTTCTAGAAAATACCATTCTTCTCGTCTGCAGCAGGCCCGTGTGGCCGACTGCCCCCCCCCCCGACTACCTTTCGCTAATCACCCTAAGCGCTTCGACAGACTCTAGCATGAAGTTTTGAGTTATTCGTGTGTTGAGGTGTCAAGTGGTGGCCGGTTGTTTATTGGTCATAACCCTTAACTCAGCCTAGCTGGGTCGTTTGCGTCGAACGCAGGGATTGGGTTGGCGGGGGGGACTGGAAACCGGTGGAAGAAGAAAACCCTTGTGTCGTGACGCAGTCTGAACCACCCGACGTCCCGCGAATCGCGACAGACACGATAATCCATAGGAGGGAGAGGTCTTAAAAGTTCCCAAATAGGCCATACGGCGCTGTTGGCCCATCTCGTAGCCCCCATCCAACGCTCCTACTTTGCAGTTCTCTTCGACATGATAACTTGCTTTCTGTTTGGAGGGCCACGCAATTGTTGATGATGTGTAATCGAAGTTCCTTTAATATGGAGTTGCATAATCGGGAACCGTTACTGAGCGATTTCAAAATGAAGTCCTTTCCGAATTTGATGAATTCAACTTCGAAAGCTTCAAAGTGAATGAATTTCATCCATACTGTCTGCGGTGCACACGTCGATTCTTCTGGAAGACTAGGTGACCACTGCCGTCATGCGTGGCGATAGTCACCCAATCTCTCTCGAGAGTCGCACGACCCCCTCTGTCACCAATCGCTTTAAAGGCAGAATTTACGATGAAAGCTCAACCCATTCCAAATACTGTAGGGATGGTAAGTAGTACCAGAAAGTAAGCGGAACCATGAAAAACAGCTCAGAACCCGAGAAATGGGATCCCTTTCTTTCGCCTTGATCTCGGCATTGATGAGACTCCCATCGCTGTGCCCTCTTCAACATAACGCTCTCTCCGCTATCCAATCACTCGCCACGTATGGACCTGTGGCGAGTGATAGACAGACGGTGGGCGGAGACAGGCGGACCTGCCAAGATTGAGCCATGCTAGCTCTCCGAGGTCAAATCTGCCGCTGCCGGTTGCGTGCCTGTCCGCACCCTCAGGATGTTCGCCGGTCACCCCACTAGGCAATTCCTCCCTAACTCGACCTTCGTCCTTTCCGTGGAGTCCTCCTTTAACCTCATACCCACTTCCGAGTCAATGTGCCCCCTGCCTTTAAGTCATGAGGAGAACTGTAGGTTATATAAAGCATGGTTATACATTAAGCGGATTCTGAAACAAATAATTGTGGAGCTAGACCAACCTTCAGCGGGAGATTTTCATCCAGAACAATGTGCACTTCAACGGTGGCTTGAACGCCGGTATGGTAAACCATTACGTGATCGATGAACCTGTAATTATTAATTAATTAATTAATTATTAAGTAATTGTTCAGGTCCAGCCTTCCTACAAACGTTCAAGCAATAGGATTTAGGCAATCTGAAAAGTGACCACACATGAAAGTAGCATTCCAAGAGCTTCAGTCCTGAGAGTGACACAGAGAGCAAGCGAAGTAGTGCTAGACGGCGTAATTACCACACAAATTGCCCATGATTCGATCTCTGGATCAGTAGTTGTTCGGTAAGGATTTTCATGTACAAGATGGTAGTCCAGTAGTGAAGATAGTGAGAAGCTTGCAGGAAGCTCTCTCAGAGCTCTTAGCAAGCTGATCACATAAAAAAGACTGCAGTACGTTCTTGAGCTCTTTTACTACGTACCAAGAGAGCGGACACCCCTTGGAAAGGGTGTGATCCTGTTGCGCTGACTTTATCTTCAGATCAACATGGAATGCAATTTTTACTTCTCAGTTTCATCCTACTGCCCAGAGAAAATATCGAAAACCAATACTGAGTGATGTGCTTACTTTATTCGGTCGTCGTGTTCAATGACGATTTTGATAATTCGGCTGAGATGGTCTCTTTCACCGCGAACGCCAACGAGTATTGGCACATATTCGAGTGCATTTTGAAACCATGACATCGCGATGAGCCCGCTGAAATTGTTCCATGAAGCTTTATTACATCACTGCTTTCACTATTACACTTCTACAACTGCAGCTTTCAAGTACAGCTGATTACAACATTTTATATATTTGTAGTTTATTTTTCTATTTCAAAAACTCTGTCAGAATCCACTCACCAAACAACAATGGCACCGACTGGATCCGCATAGGGCCAGTAATAATAGCCGATTGTAGCACAACTGATGGCCACTAGTGACGTAACGACGTCATTTCGCATGTCCATAGCAAGTACCTAAATTAACACAGCGAAGATCACAGTGAAGGACACCAACGGCATAGTGAGGAAATCTTCACTGACTGCGCCATGCACTCATTTTCTTCCCGAAATCGACTAGACTAGCAAATGTTTTACATCTTGTTAACTTTTGCCTCGAACATTATTCAAGGCAGCCTGTTTGTCCTTCTGTTTTAACTACCGAAGGCTTCGTATCCCTTGGGTTGTCAGCTCTCGTATCCCTTGGGTTGTCAGCGCAAACCCAAGGGATACGAGAGCTGTGGTTTTTGGTACAACTATTTTCTCTCCTATATCAAGGCAAACAATCCTTATGAAAATTGCAAATGAAAGTGGAATGTGAGGAAGCCTATCAATTTTTTCATAGGCTCAAGATAGAAAATATGAATTTTCAACTAACCTTAGATGAAGCCGATCCTCTTTTATAACACACGACCATGAAAAGCGTCTTCAAAAGCGATCCAAATAGCATTACCACTATTATGTAGACATTCACTTCTGGAGCTACCTGAAATGTTATTTGGGGTCATTCACAACTGAGAAACTAAGGAAAGACAAACTTCCCCAGCACATTTCATAAGGACACTCTTTAGCATACTGCCAAACAGGACACTGCAAGGTCAAGCTTCGTCTCGCATCCCTTTTCTTTTGGGATTCCTGGGCGAGATGGACAGAAGGGTTCCCCTGGAGCTTCAACGAATCCCCCATTCGCCCTCCCACTTCACTCGTGTAAGAGAAAGCCGTCGCAGTGTGGTAGAGTATCAGTGCAGCAGTGATCAAATGTGGATTGTTTGAAGATGTTTGAAATTTAGTAGCGACTTTTTAGCAGTGTTGTGCCTTATTTCCTAAAGTATATTATCTATAAACTGGAAGAGACAAATTTTCTCAAGCACCTATGTATACTTGTTGAGATGCGAAGCAGAGAATAAAAAAGAAAAAAAGCAAAAAAATGAGGGCTTCCTTCCCGAAGACGGGGATTCGGGGTTCAATACAGAGACAGCAGGGAGACATAGGTCGCTGAGAAGAGAGCATAATTGGGAACGAAAGAATATGAGGACGAACGAGACGCATACACTGTCGCATTCGCAACCATGGGCGTACACTGATGTAGCATGAGTTGAAGTTAAACGTTCTTCCTACTCGTAGTCGAGTCGCAAGGGTACCATCACCTCTGCGGCGAAGCTAGCAGCTTACCAAAGGGATTGATTCGAAGGAAGTGGCCATATTGGCCTTCAAGGCAGATATTAAGATTGGCCCCCTTCGAAAAGGAAAGTGAAAGTGGTTAGTGATGCAGCAGTAAAGAAAAAATCGGAGAAAAGTTTAAATACCAGGCCCCTGCCCTGCCCGCTGAATTCACGCAAGACGGAAATTTATGATTGCTGCCATAAGACGTGAACGTACTGCTTCGCTCCTATGTCAGAAAGGGTAGAGCCCAACGGGTATCCGACAGTCCGCGCTACGAGAAGGCAGAGGCGCAGAGGGATCAGCGGACGAGTCGCAATGGCTGCTGTAGCAAGTTGATTACAGTAGGCTATAGTACGTCCTACATCGCACAGTACGCGCAGCGTCTAGCCCGCTAACCCATCTGCGCCTGTGCCTCCTCGCCGCGCGACGAGCTTCTTGTCAGGTACCCGAGTTCAACGGCTAGTTCTGGAATTTACCTTTCCTGTGATGATTGCTGAAAGCGACTGCATGATGAGGAACATATTCGCGATTCCCATTATAATCGAGCATAAAATCACACCTAGTAGCTCGAGCCTGGAAGAGAGTTAGTGAATTTACCATGTACACTAGCGGTGGGCCTCAAAAACACGTCGCTTCACTAGGAAGAAATAACTCCTGCCTTTAAAAACTATTTCTTGTTTTTTGAAGTAGTTCGAATTTTTTAACATTAACCAAGAACAAATTTGAAATCAGCTAATAAGCCTGCAGATACAGGGTGCGGCAAAAGTTCTGGCAAAATCCCGTTTCAAGTCCTCCATAAGAACTGAGGCCTTCTAACTCGACAGGATATGTGCCACTATTCTTTGCAAGTCTTCTTCTATACAGTCCATGAATCGGCCGTTCTTAAATATGCGATTTCACAGAATGGTGACAAGCAAAGACCAACGAGCCTTCATCCTGCACCTCCATCTGGCTGGATGCACTGCAGAGACCACCTCCAAGCAGCTCCAGATTGCCTCAAGAACCGTGTACAACAACGTCAACAGGTACAAGGTGACAGGAACTATGAGGACAAGCCCAGAAGTGGAAGAGACAAAGGAGATCGTGAAAATCATTCGAGAAAAAATCCGCCGGATGGATGGAAGGATTGCCACCAGCCACCTTCGACTTCGCTCTTATAAGATCAGAAAAGCTCACATGCTAACTGAGCGTATGAAGAAAGCTAGGCTCAAAAGATTCAAGAAGCTTTTAAAGCGATTTTCGCAGGCACGGCACAGCCACATCCTTTCACTGACGAGTGTCTGTTTTCAACAGATCAATTCCTGCACAACCAAAACGATAGAGTGATAGCGGGAAGCCCTGCAAATGCCAGCCAACATGAAGGGATTGCTCAGCGATCTGGACACTCTAAGTCGTTGATGGTTTTTGGGGCAATCAAATAGGACGGCAAGATGCCCCTGATTTTCTTGGAGAAAGGGGTCAAGGTGGACGGCAAGACCTACTTAAAAGACGTGTTGGAGAAGGAGGTACTCCCCTGGGCAAAATCCCATTTTGGCAATCGGACATGGGCTTATCAACAGGACTCAGCTCCGGCACACAAGTCCAAGGTGGTACAGAACTGGTGCGCAACGCACTTCCCAGACTTCATCTCGTCGAAGGATTGGCCCCCAAACAGTCTAGACCTAAATCCACTGGACTACTTCGTGTGGTCAGTTCTTAAGAGGAAAGCCTGCTCTACTCAGCATAGAAGTTTGGATGCTCTACGTGCAACCCTCGCTAAAGCATGAGAGGATCGGGACGAAGACTACCTCCGCGCCGCCGTCGACGCGTTTCCTAGGAGACTTTCAGCCTGCATTTGCGCAAGAGGAGGCTATTTCGAGATCTAGTTTGTTTTTGTGATCTATATGCTGTTGATAAATGCTGTTGAAGTTGTGTCATGTATCGATCGATTTGACCGTTTTTACGGGACTATTTACCGTTGCCAGAACTTTTGCCGCACCCTGTATATACAACCCCTAAGATTGGGGTATCTGGCCATCTGCAAACGGCTTGTTTCCACCTTCTAACGCAAAAGATGTGAGGGAACCAGTGGATCTACAAAATTATTCTTCGAGCCCCTCAGTTTTATCCTTTATTACGGTTCAAACAAAACGCTTTCGGTCAAAAAGAAAATTATTGCAGTCTGAACTAGAAACATCTAACGCTTCCTATTACTTAGACTGTTGAAATTCTGAAGCCTCTGATTTCAGCAAAGTAATTAAAAGCCAAAAATTCGAAAAATTTTTCAAAAATTGAAAAAAAAAATCCCGGGGATGGAATTTGAGAGACGAGATAGTTAAGAGCAGTGATCACAGTGATCACAATGGTGGGAGAACTGCAAGGTTCTGGTGGCGTCATTGAACGTAGTTGGTGGACTGAACTCCTCATCGCCTTGGGGGGGGGGGGTGGATGGTCAGAAACGACTCCTGCCTCTCCACCGATGACGTTTGATGACTTGATAGAAACCGCACCGCCCTCCAACCACCGTGATCACTGCCTTTAGATGGCAAGTGATTTCAACTCCTCGTTACTGCCATATATAGTTGAAGGCACCTCCGGTCATCCAGTTTTATGGGAAGGTGGCTGACTCAAGCGCGAAGCGCTAAAGTGACCACACAAATAGGAGTCGCGGAAGGACCCGATCTTTCATAATTAATCTCTGAAATCTGACATAAAATGTTATCTCACCTTTCTCTACCGCGAGGATACTTCTGAGTGTTTGTATTTTTTATCAGCCATAAACATAATCCTAATATAAGACCCGTACTGACGTCCATGAATGAATCGACAAATGTGCTGAATAGATGAAAAATGTCGTGGAAAGTATAACAAGCTCTATAAAACTGGGGGGTGACAGCCCACAATACTCGAAGGTCATCTAGGTCGAAACTTGCCTGAGCCTATTAAGTTGTTCGTTAGGTATATAGTGCGTTTCAGTAGTATACGTCCACCCATGATTTTGGCAAAAACGTCTCTTGAAGAACTGCCAATTTAGCAGCACACATGATCGGATTCGCGATATGAGAAAACGGTGAACCACATTTTTTTTTCAGACAATCAAGTCAACAAGAAAAATTTTTAGAATTATTTTTCCGAATTTTGGCCGTTTCATAATATACGTCCACCCCTGATATATGACACGGAAAAAAATTTTCCTGTTCCAGTCGGGGTACATATCCGTACCAAAGAAAAAGGCAAAATGTCTCCTTGCGATGCCGCGTGGTCTCCGTATCTTTGTAGAAGAAAAGTCCCAGATTCGGGCTCTCCATGATGCGGACTCAGCAATCGACAGATTGCCAGGCAAATCGGCAGAACTCATTGCGTGATTTGCTCTTACCTCAGGGATCCTGAAACTTACGATAACGGAGGTGTTCGAGGACGTCAACGCAAATTGTTGAACAGAGATGAACGAGAGATATGGAGGAAAGCTTCGAACAGCACGAGCAACCTCAATCAGACCGTGCAGACTTGCAGCTGTCTGCCTCGAAAACGACCGTATGGAGGACTTTCAAACGCAGCGGCAACATTGTGAGAGAGGCTACGAGAAAGGCGCCACGACTCACCAACGCACACAAGATGGGTCGCCTTGATTTCGCTCGGAAGAACGCAACTACGAATTGGAGACAGATGCAGTTGTAGAACAAGGCGATGCTTATGCACTGCAAAGTAATTCAAAGCCTTTAGGTGATCTTCTCCGACGAGAAGAAGTTCAATCTGGACGGACCCGATGGAGCCAGATGTTACCGGCGTGATCTGAGGGAGGATACAGTGCGGTTAAGCAGGCGAAATTTCGGTGGTGGTTAGCTGATGGTTTGGGAGCCTACTGCTGGGACAGCAAGCTAAAGCTCGCATTTGTTTCCTGCCGCATGGACTCTCAAGACTACCAGCAAGTTCTGGAGTCCAACTTGTTGCCGTTTCTGAGTCGCATGAGACGACAACGGCAGGACAATGCAAGTGTACATGCTAGCAGTTCAACTTCCGCATGGCTGCAGCGACAGAAAATTGATGTGATGGAGAGGCCTGCATCCAGTCCTAATCTGAACCCAATGGAGAACCTTTGGGGAATAATTGTGCGACGAGTTTACGCTAACAGCAGGCAAATTTCCACCATCGACGAGCTGCGAAGTGCGGTCATGGATGCGTGGAGAAGCATCGACCCTTCAGTCTTCAGGAACCTAACAATGAGTATGCCAAATTGACTCATGGAGCTCTCATTCAAGCAGGGAGCACCAATTGATTATTCATTTCCATGAAGTACTTTGTTGAGTTTGTATAAATAAACTGTTATATGAAGTGGACGTATGTTATGAAACGGTCGAAATTTGAAGAAATACTTCTCAAATATTTCTTTATGAACTTGAAAATCTCTAAACACGTTTTCCGTTGTTTTATTATACAAAGAACCCGCTGATGCATGCTGCTAAATTAGATCGCCCCTCCAAGAAAAGTTTTCGGTGAAATAGGGGGTGGTGTATACTACTGAAACGCACTGTAGAGCGACTATACAGCGATAGACTCTTCTGGGAGGAGAATTGCAGCGCCAGGATGTCTACCGCGAACTGTTGTATGAATAAGCAAAAATGCTGCTCAAAATTTACTAGGACCATCTTTAAGATTGTATGACATCTATTCATTTTGGTGTGACGGGAACCTGGTCGTAAGCAATACTACCTAAGCCACGGGGAATGGCGGCAACTCAGGGGGTCGGGGTGTGTGACCCAGTTAACGTGCGGCAAAAGTTTGAGCATAAGCCTGGAGCCTGGAGTTTGCTTTTTGAAGTCGCAGAGGAGCAAAAAGGTTAGATGTCACAACACCAATCTAAAAGTGTTCTATCTCAGATCTGGAGCTTTCTTGAGGGCAAATCTGAGAAAATCCTTGTACCGAACATTTATAACCATTATTTTTCGCCTCCTCGTCTCGCCTCAAAAAACACTGCTCACCTCACAATTGATAATGATCCCGTTACCACGGAGGCAAATAGATTGACAAAAAGAAGCAGCACATTCAATATTAGTGAAATTCTTGCAAGAATCCTATCAGGTTCGTGTTCACGCTGTAATCGATTCAACAGATGAAATAAGAATTAATCTTTTTCAGATTTCTTGAAATACGAACCTGGATGGAATATTCATCGCCTTCAATAACTCGATTATCGTGTTCGTATACCTCGGCTAGCTCTTCTAACTCTCTGTAGTACTAGAATTGTAAAGATTGTTGAATTTAGAGTATCGGAAGAAAGAAGCTGTGCAAAAATTTCAATAGTCTTCCAGGATGCGCCATACACACGACTTCCACTAGTAATCTCATGAAAGCCATTTGTTGCATCTCTTTCATCTCAATACAATAGCGAAGTCAGACCAAGTCACGATTCGGTCTTTCTCGATTGGTAAACAAAACAATACTGGCAGGAAGGTCTCGACAGGAAAAGAGCAGGATTGTCCGCCTTCCCCTTTCCTTCTAGGCTCATCCCGAGATTACATACGGTCACGGGCATTATGCAAAGGAAACCGCCAGAAGAAAAAATTGCCGAAAATACTAAAAATTAGAGCCTCTCTTTCGGTCGCGCTTATCGGTGAGGAGAGTTGCACGAGTAAGAGACTTGGGGTGCCAAGGCAAGAAAACAGACACAAAGATCGTGTGAATAGTATAGGGGAAAGGTGAGACGCAGACGTCGACGCGTTTTAGGTGCCTGATTGTGTGCATGCCTGGAGTCGATTGACAATCCTCTAATGTTTGTGCCATGCCTTTTGAGTTACGAGAATCAATACTTCCGATGTCACGATCTAGATACTTCTCTCATGACAGGAACTGTTCCAGAGAAAAGGCCGAGGAATGCACCTCCCAAACTTACCGTTGTGAGCACTCTCACGAATAATGCTAGTAGTAGTAATAAACAACATAGATGACATGAATTCGCTTAGAAGTGTAGTCGTACCTTGGCTTTATCCTGTCGTCTTCGTCGCCTTTCCCACCACCCCACATGTGAGTTCCAGTAGTGTTTCACTGTCGAATTCGGTCGATGAACTATAGGAATCTCTCCGTAGCGTTGGCCGTTTCCCTGGCTGTATCCTTTTTCCAGTAGTGGTGCTGTCTCCGTCGTCATAGTAGCATTCAATCTGGAACATTTATGACCTCAGAAGTATGATATCAGTATCTGCAATACGAGAGAAACCTCATAGGAACTGTGCATGGAAACTCATTCACACTTCGTGGACACTTCACAGACATCTGGACGGAACCAAAAGCATTGAATGGTGGTGGTGTGTATGTGGTGGCGCAGCCACGTGTTAGGTGACAAGCCGTGAGAAGGAGTTGAAATCAGGCTACCATATTTGGAAATTAGAGATAAAACAGATAGCGCGAAGAATGTGTGCCTTAGGAGGACAAACTGGCCTTATCATAGGTGAGCATGTTTCGAAGATTTCTTGGTGACGTCACTTCAAAAAACAAATTTTCTTCTCGTGATAAGTCCACGGCTCGAAGATGAACTAGTGGAAATTTTCATAACTTCCAAAGTGTTTACTGAATTATTTTTCCGTATTTTTTGTCCTTATCGTTATAGATTGGTCTTAAAGGTGAAGATTACGATCAGTTCATTGAAATTGATTCAAAGATGGGCAATGAAGCATGGATGAAGAAAACCTTTGAGAAGTGGCTCAAAATTAGAGAAATGGCACATCACATTTCCCTTCTTTGCCAGTTGATTTCCGCATTGATGCGACTCTGACAGCTGCTGCACTCTTCAACGCTAACGCTATCTCTCTCTCCTAACGGCCAGAGGTTCACACTGCCAGAGTGTAGGCGTGCCACAGCGTTGGAGGCGTGTGGACGCCATGCTAGATCGCCAAGGAATATCTTTCGCTGCGATTTGCCTGCGTGCACCCTTGGGGAGGACGCCTACCCCACCAGGTAGGCCCCCCTTCTTCGAGCTCCGACTTGCTCGTGGAATCCTCCTCTTAAAGAAGAACAAATGAAGAGTGAAATCTTCAAAATACAGCCGAGCTTCTGAGCAACCTAATAAGAGGTCAACTGGGAAAGCGTGAGTGATTGCACCGAGAAAGGAGAATCAAAGGGTCAAGCAC
>KZ346636.1:19954-34055 GCA_002352805.1 Teladorsagia circumcincta | reverse complement strand
ACTTTGCAAAAAATTTTCCTTGAGAAGGAGGGAAAATCAATCAGACATACATTTCCAACTTAGATATGGCTTGCTCTTAACATTCCACTAGTTTTTCAATGTCTCGGCTTCAAAAAATTTCTGGCCTAAATTTCAAGGGCGGGTGCTTGACCATCGAGTTCTGGCGAAAAAGCCAAGTCTGCGAAAGTAGCGACGCGAGTTGCTGGCAAGCCTAATAGCGAAATGTTCAAAAGAGGTCATGAGTAAGTGTAGGGTACATCACTGATTGATTTCTCCTCAGGAAAAATAATGTTAGAGCTCGCTGTCGATTTGGCTGATTTTCGTCGACTGGACCTCCCATTTTGCAGGCTTGAAATTTGAAAAATTGCGCAGTGATTACAGAAACTGAACAAGTCATTTTGAAGAGCATGCAATTCTCTTCCGAATGGTATATAAGATGTTTTTGAAGCCTAGGATTTTAGCTCAAAATTTTTTGTTTGAAGAAAAACGACACTATTTATGAGACAACCCAATACATTACCATTAACCACAAACCAATGCCACTGTGAACCACTAACCAAATCCACTTGGATGCCGTCGTCACTTCCGGCGTTTGGTCTGCACACGACGCTCTTCTCGTTGTTTGAGAGGGAGGGTACGTATGTACCGCTGCCATGATTAGTGCAAAAAATCGTGATACACGCCCGTACAGTCAAAGATCAGATTTTTCCTCATAACATTGAGGTTTTACAAATATGAAAATGACGGTGACTTTGTAGACTATCAAAAGCCAGTGCTAATATTCATGCCACTTCGTCCCTATTATTATAGGTGTGCATCGAATGTGATAAGGCGACTCCTGAAGAAGTGGACGAGAACGACGCGCCAGGTTTTAAGGTGCTCAAAAATTTCACGATTACACGCTTTGAATATTATGGCAGTACCTGAAAGTGTGGCCTATTTTGGCTTTCTTATTGCTGTCGCACCCCGGTTGTGTGACAAATTGATTTCATTCGTTTTGCAACTGGTCTAAAGCTGTCAGGTTTGAATGATTACCTGCTCGATTCTTCAGCACTGCAACTTTCAGACTTGTGTCTTGTAGGTTATTTAGCAATTAGTGTTTGAAAAGACATTTGTCAAGAAAATTCTACATGAAGATTTGATTTCGGTGTTGACGGTAATCAGCCGACACTATTCCAGGTCGAAAAAGATGACGTTCGTTCCAAGGAGTTTGACCGAGCTCGAGTTGAGGCCGTCAAGAAGCTGCTGACTTCTGAGCAGAAACAGCCTTTCGTACGTGGAACGGCCATCTCGCGAAGCGCTCGAATTGAGAGAAATAAAGGCGATGATCTCGAATACATCACTAATAAGAACAGGGTTAGCTTCTTTACCTTCTTTTCTTTCTCGTCTGAAGAAGAATGGCTGCTACTCACCAATCCTTCAATCATTTTCAGGCTTCTTCTGAGACTCCGCAGACACCTGCGTCAACACCATCCGGTGAAAATAAGGACGCGCTGAAAACCAAAGTTGTTCTCAAAAAGGTGAATAGCGCTACACGCATGATTTGTTTTATGTTTATTGCATGTACAATAAAGGAGGATCCCACGATCAGGTGGAGGTCGAATAAGGGGAAGTGTATCTGATGGGAAAGTGGGCGAGTCTCCAGGGTGTGAGACGACGCGTTTTCCGCCGAAAGGGATATGCCTCAAGCGGCTGGAGTCACACCGCGCTGCTCGCGCCGGTGCCCGCCCACCTCTCGCTGTCTGAATTTGGCAACTATAGCAGAGAGAGCATTAGCGCTGACGAGGTGGGCGCTGATGAAACACGCCTAACGCGCAACTGACGGGCGAAAGAGGATACCAGTTTTCGGGATCGAGGCGATTTTTGTCCCTTTTCTTCAACCCTTCATCACTGATTACCTCTATCTCTATTTCTAGAGGACTGTCTTTTCTTCTTTAACTGTGCCTTCAAGTACGTTGAGAAAACAGTGAAAATAATTGATACGAACAAATAATGTTGATAATAATGTTTCTCGACGCACTTAAATTATACCGATGAGATTATAAACGGCACCAAAGAAGTAGCAGCCATCACGGATTGTAAAGGTGGACCAACCTCAAGGAGGAGTATGTCCTTGAGAACGAACAGAGCACAATAATCTCTTAATTTGTACTTGCAGGCTTTCAATAGCAATATTTTTACTTAGCTACCTTACTAAGTTTTTTGTCGGGTTTTATAGGCCCAGAAGGAATTTGGACAGAGAAAAACAAGAGTTAGACTAAAACTAACACGAATTATAAAGCAGCGCCATTTAGTGAGCAAATAAGTGAATGAGTTGTCTTTACAGGAAATTCCACCTCCGCCATCAAATCTTCCTGATCCGGTACCGGCTAGGATACCACGACCGAAAATTAGTAAATACGTGGCACCATCTGAAAATGCTGAGACACCTGATGAGGAAGAAGAGGCTGCCGATCGACTCACACCACTGAGAAGTGAGCTGCGAAGTCTGGGAAGGTAAAGATTTAAAGCCTCTGTAATTTTTAATGGATTAGATTAACAGATGAAGATCATACTGCTAAAATTTTCTTCTTTTCTAGGTGGCCAAGGTCAAACGCACAGGTGCCGTATTCTCCGTACAAAACTGGGAGGTATGTTTCCCTCTCGGTGGACAAGCAAACGTGAATCTTTGTATTCTTCACCCTTATTACTAATTTCATTACTTTAGCGAGTCTGACGATGATTCTGATGATTCCGAGGGCAGTTACGATACTCATGAAGATGGAGTCGATTATGAGGGTGGGTCTTAGATGCATTGCTTATTATCAGTTCTAATATGCAAAGAAATAAGCGTAAGTATACATATTTCGCTTCCAGACTCGCCTTATGAGATTACGATTCCAATGCGAGAAGCCATGGAAAGCTTGAATTCGCACCTCCTGCAGCCTGGGACGATAACTCCTGAGACAGCGGTACGACTTGAGTAGTGTCTACTGTTAGCCAGCGAATGTCTAGTTTCATAATACACAGTTCTTCAAGAATGTTCTATTGCGACCTGCAAACATAGCAGTGAGCAATAACGAGACTTATGGCGATTTTATACTGTGTGGAAGCAGTCGGTCCATAAATGAGTGTGCTATAGGGCAAGGTGTCGGGCTACCCATTGAACATGCAGGTATTCGAAGAAAAAGGAATTTTTGGAAAAGTGGAACGGATATAAAATTTTTCGAAACCTGTTTATCGGACATGAAGCAGCTGCCAGCCATGGAAAATGAGTCTAAAGGCAGTGACTACGATAGGTTCTATAGGGATTACTGGGGACGTGGGGTTGCTCTACGGTACACCAGTAGCGAAAAAGCAGAGAAATTCCTCAAGAAACGCGAAGCGTGACTCTATTATTTGCCCGTTCATTTCGTTCATAGACGAGCAGTGGCTGAGACGGCTTCGTCTGGACGAGTTTATCGCAACGCGTTTGGTAGTATGATGCCAATCCATGCTCCAGTCGAGTAACTCCAGTTCGGCCGCTGCTAGCAACACAGCTCGTCCAAATCACCAACCAAACCAGTGGGTGGATCGTTCCTGGGGCGAAGTGCTTTCGAAGTCCTGCCTGAAAGTCACATCCAATGCTGATCACATGGGCGGAATCTGCGCACCTGCTGGCCATTCTGATTGGATCGTTCTCTTTTTGGTACGGTAAATACCGTAGGGATCGAGGGTGGGCTGGCCAATGAAGGGCCAGTACTGCCTACGCTGGTCCTGCTCATAGGTATGCACGCTATGTTACTTAAAACGTACTCAGCCGTATTATTTACACTCTTTCATTACCATACGACCCGAAGTACCACATTTCTTCCATTTTTGGACAATAACCCGCACCTATTTGATTACGGTTTGTGCCTCTAGGGTGCGTAGTTGAAACAACTCCAAAACACCACGTAGGAACGCATCTTTCGCATCACCATCTTCACTAGCTGTAGCAGAGTTACGGCAAGCCATTTGGCACCAATCCTTAGGCGCTAACCTAGAATGCAAATTTTAGTCTCCGCTCGGGAACTCACAATACCTTTCACAACTTTTTTGATACTTTAAAAACCGCTCAACGGAAACGAAATATGGTTTTGTGGTCCATACATGCGTCCTTACAACATACAAGAAACCGTTCTCGAAAACCGCGGCTTGCCCTGAAAGCTTCCCCCCCCTTGTTCCTAGAAATAGAGATCGTGTTTGCCATTTCTTTTGTAAACGTATTATTACAGGACTGGGCTCTCAAGTACGTGCAACACGAATGGCTGAAATGTACAGCTCGCAAAGGTAGCAAACCTGAAGCTGTCGATATCCTAATCGAGCAGATCAAAGCGCTTTCACCGGCTCTCTTGAAAGTTATCGTAAACATTACCGATCAGAATGTGAGTTAATATGAATTACGAAGTTTTGCCCCTATAACGAATGGTTCTTTTTCAGGGCAATACAGCACTTCACTATGCCGTGTCCCATGGCAATTTCGGTGTAGTGTCGTCCTTGTTGGATTCGGGTGAATGTCAGTTGAATTTGGCAAATCGTGCTGGATACTCAGCAGTTATGTTGGCGGCACTCAGCTCATTGGAAAACGAAGTGGAGAAGGCTGTCGTTCAGAGGTAGCGTAGGCGCTGGCTGTAAGATTTGGAGAAACCGTCCAATTTTTTCAATCTCTCAATTTAAGGCTTTTTGAATTGGGTGATGTTAATGCACGTGCACAACAGCACGGTCAAACGGCATTGATGTTGTCGGTGTCGCATGGAAAGAAGGCCACAACGGAGCTGCTGCTGGCGTGTGGTGCCGATGTGAACCTTCAGGTACATGAACAATCTCTTTGGTTCGCACACTATCGACAATGCTCATTACTGTTTTGATTAAGGATGAGGAAGGCTCGACAGCGCTCATGTGCGCAGCTGAGCATGGCCATAAAGACATCGTCAAGCTGCTCCTCGGTCAACCGGGCATTGATGCCGCTCTGACAGACTGTGTAAGTTCAGGCGCCATCTCGGCTCAGATTTTTCAACGTTTTATCTTTCCTATTCGCTAATCAGGAACACAAATTAATACTTTTTCACTGCTTTGCAAGAGAGGGTAGTTTGACTTCTTGTTCTGCTTATCCATCTTCGTTATCCTCTATCCTCTGCGACAACTGTTGTTATTACTGTTGATCTCTTGTACCTCTCCACCTCCCAACCTCTTCTCCTCTTCCTCCCCTCTCTTTCCACCCTCATGATTACTCCATGAGGACACCGTTAACTGTACCCGCGCTACTTGTGCCTCCCTTCATACTATTATGTGAATATCGTCTCTCATCAACCCTTTGACTACTGCTAGTACGCATGTGTACCACTTCCGTAGTAAAGGCACTACCGCAGTTTTGGGACTTATTGAGAAAGACGCATTCTCTTGAGGGCGGAATTGCGCACAGATAGGGATTCTGTTATACTTACTCCTTAAAACAAATAATCGCAAGTGAAGGACTGTACTCTGGATAAGTCAGCAAAGCTAGTCGTACCGCAGGCCACTGGTCAGTGTGCGCGCCTTCCACAATGTAATGTTCGAGTTTTGCACAACCATAATATCAAATTGTGTACTTGCAAAAGTTAAGCAAGTTGTCAAAAGTATTTATTCGAACGAAGATGGTGTGGTTGCAAGAGGCTATCGCACGCATGGTCCCAGGACCAAATCTCAGGTCAAATCCAACGTGTGTCTGCCAAATATCTCTAGACGATCAGATGTTGCAAAGCCGTTGCCGTCGGTTACGATACAATACACATCGACAGCTTGACTTTCAAAAAGTCGTAGTCATAGGGTTAAAGCAACACCCCCTTATCAAGTTGGTGGGGTAGAAGAGGTCGATAGTGAAACTGTGGATGACGGGTTGATTGCAAATGACAAAAGAAAGAAAGAAAACATGGGACCCTTTAAAATAAGGGACGGGGGTGCCGGACGAGTTGTCTAAACTAGCTGGCATTAGTGCGTGCGCGAAAGCAGTTGCATTTTGCAACTGCTTTCGCGCACGCACTAATACAAACAAATGTACAGGCACCAATACGAACAAGAAAATATAATAATCCGAAGGATTAGGTGATTAAAAGCCACCGAGATACAGGCAGCATTCCTTCGAACGCGGTACTGTTCACAGGCAATCGCGCAGGGACTACGCATTCCCGCAAGGACACGCAGCCACGAAGTTCGTCCAGCGGCCAGAAGTAGCGGCCAGCGGCCAGAACTAGCGGCCAGCGGCCAGCTTTGTAAGACCTTAGTGCCATTGTCGCGCACTTTTGAGACGCGACAACGGCACATCTGTGCTACACGTGGTCTACTCTATCTCACCCTAGGAATGATTCTTCAAGTTGGCTCCCCGCGGGAGTGTTGCTTTAAACCGCTGATTCTTTTTTGTCGCTTCCGTAATGCCAAAACGGTTTCCTTGAAAGGCTACAAGATGAAGCTTCTGCCGTTTATTAATACCTTCTTGGAATGCGGCCCACATTTTTCTTCCATTTGTACATTGACCAAAGAATGCGATTTGGCCTATGCAATGACGAGCTGTGGCCTGCCAATGTACAAGTCAGTTTTCTTAATCGTTCCAGACAAGTCTAATACCAACTAACCGATCCCGCAGGGATGGTAGGTTCGGTTTTCGGACGACGCACCACCCAGGATTCGATCCTCGGATCGCGCGCGTGGTAAGCAGCCCCACTTGGCACTGCACCACTTCCGCCTAAACGGTTCCAGAATTCTGTTCTTCTCCGCTTTTACCCTAGCAAACTCGTCTTTTTGTTTCCTTTCACTATATCACTTGACGTCCGGTCAAGATTTTAAGTGATTCCTTGAATTCCACTCTGCGTCCTACTTCCTGTGATGAAAAAGAGATTTCTGCAGGCATTCTACAAGAGTGGGCACTAACACATTGCTACATCCGCAATCATTAGGTCTCCATATACTTATTAAGCCGAGGTCAAACATTGCAAATCGAGCGATTCGCATTAGAGATTCGCTAGCGAATCACTTGACTGGCTCGCGGTAAGCAAACCAGCCCTTTTGGGGTTTCTGCTGAGGCCGTATGTTGAACGTTGGGGAGAGGATTGGTTCCCCGAGGTCACGGACTATTTGAACTCGGTCGGTACGGTAGGAGAGTGGTGACGCAAGTGAAGTAGCTATGGCCGAGCTCCGCTAAAAGGGCTGGTTTGCTTAACTTAAGACTAAGCCTTGGGGAGAGGACGGCTCTTGCAGATCCGTCTTCTCTCCAAGGCTCAGTCCTAAGGTAAGCATCAAATTGATGAGATGAAGTAGTCCGTCGACTGTCGGGGATCCCATCCCCTTTCCAACATCCACCATACGGCTCCAGCAGAAACGCCAGAAGGGCTGGTTTGCTTACCATCAACAGGCTCTGTCCTCGGTCTTACGCTGCCTTGCAATAGCTGAGGTCATCCTACTCTCGCTTCTTGTTGTTACCCTCACCATACCATATCTCTCAACAGTGTCTTACATTGCATTTTTAGGGGTGCAGTATTTTAGCAAATTGTATTTGTTATGGCAGTTGTCTAATAACTGTGTATTGCAGGATAGCTCCACAGCGCTTTCAATAGCTGTCGAAAATGGCCACAGAGACATCGGTGTGCTCATCTACGCCCATTTGAACTACAGTCGAGCAGAAGCGATTGAAGAGTCGTGCTGAATTAATCATTGAGAGCTCACTGAATACTCATCACCTGAAAGATATACTGATCGTCAAGTTGGTGGTCAGCTTGAAGACCTGTCTTCAACCCTGAACTACCGATTTCAGTGCCAAGGGATTCGCTATAGCCCCTCACTTCATTTTTATATTAATTTTGTGAACCAAATGGGCGGACGTTTGTGCTAGCGGCTGCGGTCGACTTGCGCCCTGCTCTACTCCTGGACGCGCGATCGTCTTTGATTTAGTTAGTAGGATCCGTTCTGTAGGGCAACCACGAGTGCGCTTTGGTGGGCAGTTACTTGTGATCGCACAGCGGAGTATAGACAGACCGAGTATAGAATAGTTATAATAAAGGCTCTGCATGGCGCTGCACAAATCCCGAGGGGAAGGACATTAGCAAGGTGTAGTAGATCAGTTGGCCGATGGGATTACGGCTTCCCAAATATGTCCGACTTCTCTCATTACTCTAAACATAACCGGTTTCATCTGTTCGTGCCGCAACTTCCTCGTGTGGAACAATTGGGCTGGGAGCAAATCTCGCCCCTGCGCACGGAAACGGTAACGATCCGTTCATAATCAATTTGAGCAGATTCGATTTGCTTTCACATGCCGCTAAATGTCAAAAAACACCAGCAATTTTTATGGAAGTCGATTATATAAATATATTTTTTTGTTGCTTCTCAAAGCTCGCTCATGATTCTGCATTCATTTTCGTTCGTCTAAACCATCATTTTGCTGACAAGCTGTTGCGTTGCTCATTATGATGATATTTCGGGATCTTCTGAACAAGGCTAGATTTTGCCTTCGGGAACGTGAATTTGCTAGTGAATGGACTGTCCGTGGCGTATCGGTGCTGTCCCTCTAGTATTCCCAGCAGCTTGGCAACGCCACAGCGTGTAGGACTGCGATTTGGCTCAATCTGTCATCTTTTATTTATCATCCGTGCCTTTGCCCATACAATTTGTGATATTCATATTATGACACAGAATCGTGTACGAGTAATTATGTGAAGTCATCCGAATGATATTGATTATGTTGAAAATAAAAAGAGATTTTCAGCGGTGTTTGATGCATGTCCTGAACTACCATAGTGATCATTACCATAAAATTTTGAAATATAATACTTAAAAATAAGCATTGGAGCTGACTGTACCGAGGTATTTCCGCTACAGAAATGGCCTATGCAAGGAGCGAAACGAATCGTTTGAATCGTTTCTCGTTAATAAAGTTGAGCATGATAGTTTTACGCGTTCTACATATTTGTCTGCACGCAGAAACGCTGCAAAATTATTTCGACCTCATTCTGTTCGATACTCTGGATGCTATATATCAAATTGGTGTTCATACATATCCCGTCGGAGAAGAGCTCAGCTCACCAGGAAAGGTCATATCGTAAACCTGGTCATTTCGAACGGTGTGCATAGCCCGATACGAGCATTCAAAGGCACGCTCACCTATTCCATCACCGAAAGTGGTAGACGGGAGGACTAGGGTTGATGTCTCGCCCCTTTTGCGGCTTGAAAATGTGAGGCAAAGGCAGTAAAGCTCGCTCGACCTGCAATCCACACCTTAGCTCGCAAGCTCCGCCTGCCGCTGTCGGCTGCCACGCTGGCGCCGCAAGAAGAGCGCAACGCGGTTGCGGCAGCGTTATCGTTGCGGGATTGCATGACATCTAACCCTTTTGCTGATGCGAGAACCAGCTGGTAAGGTAGACGCTATTCCACACCCACTTTATCGCGAAGCTTGCCTTTAAACGCAGAGCTCCAGTCTGCTTCCATTGAAGAAAAATTCGAAAACTTTCCAGAAAATTCTTGCATTTTTCCAACTTGATTATGTCAGTTGTGGTCACTAGAGACAGCACAGAAAGTTCCACACACGAAGATTCGGCTTCCAAAGCGATCTCATGAAAACACACTATAAACGTTCGAGGGTAGGACGGACGAAACGAGGAAACGCGTGTAGAGAAGTGCGCCTTGGGACGGCTACGGTCAGGCGACGCAATGAAAGGATCGGCTCAAATGTTCGATTTTGGATAATAGAAACAAAATAATAGATATTAGAATATGATGCACTGGAAGTGTGAGATGTTATTACAGACCGTCAAAAGGTCAAAAAGAGCTTCTGGTGACGGCATTCAGAGAACCAAGTGAAAACATCTCCCCGCCAGCATTTGTGACAGATGTCCGGCGGGCGTTTGAATGCGTACCAGTCATTCGTACTCGACATCTCCCATACAACAGCTCGGCTTCGAACCTATAAAAAAAGCTGCTTGTTCAGAGCATTTGTGAGCGTCCCAACAAAATTAGGCGATATTTGCCCTATCCATCAAGCCATGATCAAAGGCTGGTAGGAAAAAAGGATAAAGGATGCATTTGCCGTCGATCAATTCCTTTGTGGGACACGCATTCTACTTCCACTTGTCATTCGTAGTGGCAACTGGAATGCGATTTGGCCTATTCAGTGACTTACGAGGGCCAGCCGATGTACAAGTCAGTGGTTTTACCCTCCCAGACAAGTCTGGTACTATTTACTCAACCCCTGGGGATGGAATCCTTGGTTGGCCCGGACGACGCGCAACCCAGAATTTGATCTCCGGACAGCGTGCGTGGTAGGCGTGCCACTTGCCACAACACCATTTCCGCCTAAGATGGTAATGAGATCTAATAAAACCACCAGCCGTAGATCATTGAAGACAAAGCCAGTTTGCTTGCTTGTCTGCACCATCCTTGAATCTAAATGCATTCTTTTCAAGTACTACCCCCTCTTTCCTCGCTCAACTATGGTCCATAACTGGTCATCTTTTCCTGTTTAGGTGTAGTATTTCCATCACTCCTTCTCTTCTCCTGTTTGGTCAGAGACTCGTCATTAGGGAGAGCTGGAGCTGGCCCTCAACAATTTCAAGTCCGAGTCAGTTTTGTTATAGGTAATGGAAATCTGTGAGGTTTTATTCTAATGTTAGTTATATCGTGATTGGATCAAGATCCTCTACCAGGGTGAAAATCGTATCGAGGACGTGGTCGTAGAGGTACGACCCCCCTAAAATCGAAGTCCTGGCACGACCCCTCCTATTTTGATTCTCTTCCATGAACGGAGTGTAGTGGTAGTGTAGTGCTGAGTATCCGCGTCCGTCACATGCGAAACCCAGGTTCAATTCCCGACAGGAGAGAGTTTTGCAATCTCGTAGAGCAATCATGCGAATGTTTGAGAAGTTCATAGAAGACATCACAACAGCCTGTATCGACCAACGGCCGACACCGCGATAGCTGCTGCGCGGTTTGTCTCTGGGTCAGATTTGCCGATGCCCCTATCAAAACCACCGGAATGTACACCCTCTATGAAAAGGTCCCATTCCCCAATTCTCGAACCTTTTGAATAGCACTCGGTCGGGCTAGATAGACCTAGGCCCGCTACTGCCAAACATTATTGAAACTGCTTTGAAAGCCTCCCATGCAAAGAGATACGGTCTCTCAAATTCCGTCGAGTAAGCGACGAGGACGGTGACATTTTCATGCGAGTTTTTGCCACTCAAAAGGCAATATCTCTCTCATTTCT
Source organism: Teladorsagia circumcincta (assembly GCA_002352805.1). NCBI lineage: Eukaryota > Metazoa > Nematoda > Chromadorea > Rhabditida > Trichostrongylidae > Teladorsagia > Teladorsagia circumcincta. Next base: position 22,828 of record KZ346636.1, on the reverse strand, counting down.
GGGGCGCTCAAAAAAGTAAGGATAGTTTTGGAAAGCGGAAGGATTGTGCTCTCAGATAGTCTATATATCTTCTCTACAAGTCTTTCGGTTGAGGAAAAATTTGTGTCGAGGATCTATCAAGGACCATCTTTGACCGCTCAAAAAGTCGCTTCCTTCCTCAACGCTGCAGAATGTTTCGTGGGCAACACTCGAGTTGTATCCAGATACCATTTGGCATAGGCGATGTGAAAAGAGCAACTATCGACGTAACCCGCCATCGTCTCCTTATACTCCATGAATCTGACCGTCACTCAAAGCGCTACACTCGATTGAAAGGTGTTATATGACGATGACCTGTTGACACAATCTGCATTGTAGTATACACATCTCGTACCCCCTATAACCGACAAGCCGCTTCATTTGCTTAGGCCTTTCCTTCACCATAGTTGTTTTTGCGACAGCGTTCCCTCCAACAGAATCACTGTCAGTGAGGTACTAAGAGCAAGCAGAAAGAATATTTTATATAAAGTTGTCCCGCACATCCTTGTTTTCTGCTACGGTACACGCTCTTCCTCCTATTTGCATCACGAAGCCACTGATGGCTCGCTGCCGATCTCACAGGTACGACCCCCCATGACCCATCCTAACAAGACGCCCCCCCCCCCAGTCGAAGATTTCCTCGACCGTTATTCACCCTGCCTTCTACTACATGAGCCGTCCTTTCTGTTCATCTCCTCCCAGGTCAAACTCATAAGTGAAAGTGAGCACAGCGGAAGGCGTGAAGTAGTCTCAAGGAATTTGAGGTTTCTTTTTCTCCGAAATGGTAAATGACACAGGTGTCGTCTGGATTACCAGAGCTCCTTTACTGATCGGCTCGTTCGAGCGCCTGCCTGTAACGTGTTCGCTCAGTTCTTCGAACCTAACCTAAACTTCGTTATCTTAACAAAAAAGTCCATCAAGCGGAACTCCCACTGTGAAGGTGGTTGCAATTGGAAGACTGCAGTAACGCTAACTCAATTGGTGATTGTAAAACGTTTAAATGCAAAGCGATATGGTTGAGAAGCTAACAATGAAGGTATTTCAGGTTGTGCTCCACTTTTCAAAATGGTTTCTTGCATTTTACAGGGACACATGTGTAAAGCGTGGAATTGTGCTTCATTCTACCTTGAACGACAAAATAGCGATAAAATATTGTTCCGTGTTTCGATTCTTCGTATTGACAAAATTTCGCATTCTTGAATGACGCTCACATGCCTCAAAATGGTATCTGTGGCTATGATGGTTGCCATATTACCATCCGGATCATATGCGACCCGTATGGGTACTTTTTTTGCCAAGAACTGAGGTAAACAGGTTGGCGCTTGAGCTCTGTTAACCTCTTTTTAGCATTAAAAATTCCGCTCAGTAAAGATAAAACTCAGTTCTGTGTTTCATGCATGCGCTCCTACACCATGCAGAAAATCGTTTTCAAAAGGCGTGGCACGACCTGAAAGACCTTCCTGGTAAGAGAATTAGAAACTAACGTCATTTCGAGCTAGGACATAGACGGCTCAGAACCTGCGAAATGGGATTATCACTCATGGTCAGTTTTTTGCTTTCACCAATTGAGAAGATGCCATGCCTCTTCATGCAACGGCTAGGGTGCTTATGATTTAGCGGTAGCGGCTAAGACCACAACTGAAGAGGGAGCGGAGCTGACGGCACTTTTATTGAATTAGACAAGCTCACACCAATCAGGTGATCATCAAGAAGGAAATTCAACAGGAATCGATATAATAGACATACGAAAAAGAAGAGAATTCACGATTTCCGTGTATTTATCGAAGAAATTAAGTAAATACTGTACATAAACTATTGGTCAAAAGCTTTGAAACTTTTTTGTTTTTGCCCTAGCGCAACCGAAAAACAACAAATTTGCCTAACATTCACTTATTACTCACAAAACCAAGTGAACAATACGATGGTCAACATGATTTCCCGAAACAAAAGACCGAATTGGAATACGATTCTCTCTCAGTTGCTCGTCAAAAGTTTGGAAACTTCACAGTTTCACAAATTCTTTGCAGTAGCTATCGAACTCACGTGAGGACATTGAATATTTGGACTCTTATGTGCAGGCCTGCACTTTATGAACGGAAACAGTCATTGTACGCTGCGTTTCATAATCATAGGTCCACCCCAAATTTTTACTACTTCAAACTTGGTGTACATTTTTGGAAAATGTTGCTACCACCAACACATTTCTCATCACAACGGAGAACTCCGGTAATGTTTTTTTTTTTTGAAGGGAATTATACGTGAAATAAGGGCTCCGTGGAAAAGCTCACCGGCGGCGCGGACGCGTTCGCGTGTTGGTGACGTCACAGCGGCGGCGAGGTAGGAGCAATAGACAGTTCCGCCACTAATATTTTTGTACATTTGGTGCTCCGCTCATCTGCCGCGCTCTTACTTTACTGTGTAATCAGTAGAAGTAAGCAGGAATCGATCTTGAAGAACGAACATGGATTAACACAATCACCAATAGTAGAACTATTGAAAAGTCTTGATGATTGTGAAAGAAATAAACAAAAAGTTGCCGAGGCACACGTACAAGGGGCTACGTAAATGTGTTGATCAACTGCAACTTGATTGTGTATCCTTAGGGTTTGCACTTAAGCCCCGTTTTGCTCAACATTTTCAAATTTCAATTTCTAATGTGAGGATGGTACTTTTTCATAACACAACTTTCGCTCACGTCTCAACTGATTGAGCAAGTTGGTGTAGTTCCAGAAGCCTAGCACTGTTTTAGCGAAGTGACAGCGGAAGTGGCTTTCCTCTGCTTGTCCTTCCTCGAGCATGCCGCATCTGTGACGTCATTTTGACGTCACCAGCACGCGCTCGCGTCCGCGCGCCGGT
>KZ346634.1:47826-62214 GCA_002352805.1 Teladorsagia circumcincta | reverse complement strand
CTAATCGTCAAATACTGAGGCAAGTCCGTCGATCGATACGCTTCCAATGCTGTGCGACAGTTACGATCGTTGCTGTCGTCCGACCGACAATGCAAGCGCCCTAACTGTCGCACACCATTGGATGCGTATCGATCGTCGGACTTGCCTGAGTGTTCGACGATTAAATGCAGTTAGACAGTCAGACAGTCGCGGTCCTTGCTGCCGTCCGACCGACTATGCAAGCGCCCACAGTCACCACATCATACTAGAGCAGAACCATAATAAAAGCATATTGGCAAAATTATGCTCTTTTCCCTTGTGCCTGGTCTGTAGTAATTGCATAACCATTGTCACATCTAGCGAGTTTTTGAAAAATAGATGTCGCTTGTTTATTGGTGCTGTGATTTCATCGGATGTCAAGTATGTGACCAAGTGTGCAGCAGCGACAGGCCTGGCATCGGGATACAGTACAGTAGTGAACTGCTACTGACCGTTTGTCTGTAAAATTGTTCATCCTTTAGTATGGTTGAAACGATTTTCAGAATCACTTCATGCTCACTTCGTTAATACGCCATGATTTGGTTCGACAACTGCGGTGTATTCATTCGTCTGTTCCATGCCTCTGGCAGACTTTTGAGAACGAACGTCATTATGAGCCGGGAGAGGATTATATGAAACGGACATGGCATGGGCTCACCTACGATTTTCGTCGATGGAAGCGTCGCTACCAAGAGGTAATTTCGAATTATGCGAAATTACTATTTTCTGCATTTGCTTATGCTTCATTTGTGAGAGTTTTTATGGTTCCCGTTCATATCTTTGATGCATTGTTGCGAGATTTTGTTTCCGGGCAGGATGGGCTCCCCCACTTTCTTCACACTTTTGAGCGCGGCCGTGCGAGCGTGACCGAGTGATAGTGCCCGCGAATCGTGCGGGTAAATTTGAAAACGCATTCAATGTGGCAGCGAACTGTGCTGATAGGGCGTTTTCATTTACGCGCGCAGTTCGCGGGCACTATGGACTCGGCCGCGCTCGCCGCGCTTCGCCCAAGTGTGAAGAAAGTGGGTGGGCCGACAGGATGATTTATACGTGTGGGTTTGAGCGCATAGGATCTGTGTCATGACAGAAGGCGGTGGCGCAGTTTAACGTTGTCGTAGGTACGTTAAAGAACCTTTCTCTGGATCCGTAGCTGAAGAACCACATTCGCATACTTTGTTGCTGCACCATTAGGTCATAATAACATTTTGGGAGATTCCGCTGAATCATCGCAACCTTCAAAACGTTTACGGCGAAGGCGGATGTCGTGATAGATTGGGAGTCGAAGATGCGCAGTTATACTCCCTAATAAGGGAGGCAGGCCCACTAAGTGTGCGAGACGAGTGCTTTCATTGGCAAAGATTCGGCCATAGCGCCCTAGCAGGGCCTTATTCGCAGCGCTCGCTTCGTTGCCCACCTGGCTGGCTGCCTTCGACATCGATTGAGTAGAGACGCAGAGTTTTGGGGACCCATCCCCTCGTTGGGCTTGCTGCAACCGGCTTCTGTTGTGCAGTGTTCTTTCGCTCGTGATTCTAGCGAGAATCATTTTCTTTTTAGTGGAAATCATTGCTTTTCAGTTTCCCTAGAATAGTAGATTCGTGCCGTGCGTTTGGATGTGGCAGTAAGCCCCCTTCCCCCCCCCTCCCCCCAGATGAGTTCACTAGTAAGCAAAACACAAATTAATTCTGCAACACTGCGCACAAAAGTTTAAAAGAAGACTGTGCGCCGAGTGCGCATCATGCGCCAGTGCGCGTATTGACGCTCTCCGCACTGGCCGCTCCGACCGCACTGACGCGAAGTGTGTAAGCAGCCTGAGCGATGCCTCTAAGAAACGTGTGATCTCGCTGAAATTGAAGTGCAAGGCCCACATGCATGCTCTCGGCTCAATTGCTCAGCTGGAAGTTGTGTGAATGAGTAGTAATGTAGCTTATTATGTAGTCCAGTCTAACTTCTATAGATTATCAATTCAGGGAGCGACTTTCGTGACGCTTTCTGTCCTAGCGACTTACACCCCTATTGTTTACCGTCGCGCTGAACCAGATTCTGGCTTGGTTCAAAATTTGTGGGGGGGGGGTACCGGATTTTGGCTGACGTCAGACTTTGCGAGAGCGATTCTGCTGGCGTTTCGCTAGCGTCCGCGGTCGCGTAGCGGTACCAGCCAATCGAGAGGTGGGTTGGCCGCGACGCGACTGCAGAGGCTAGCAATCGTTCGATTCACAAAGTCTGACATTGGCCATTTGGACACTGTTGGCGCGCAATGTTCGCAGTGACGTCGAAATGCTATAAGAATCAGCGAGAGGGGCTTTGAAAGAGGGTTCCAATCCGGAGTGGGTGACAATTTTCATCTCCACCTCAGTTCTTGTAGCCGGAAGTGAAGAGATAATCCAGATCTGTCATAAAAGTGAGGGTGTAATATTGATTTGCGAAATCAGTCACTGTGTTCATGGCGCGTAAACTATAGTGAACTGTCTGCATGCCCCCCGCCTGCCGTCTAGTTTTGCACCTCTGGTTTTCCCATTGCAGGCACGAAGAGATGCATTCAAACGTCGCAATCCCATAGCTCACATGAAACAATCTGTACTCGATAACGAATTATTTCCTTTCCGAGCAGAGATACTTATAATTGGAGGAGGTTTAGCAGGTGCGGTACTTGAGATCGTGTTTTATGTCAAGGTTTTTAATTAGCTTTTGTTGTAGGTTCATCCACAGCTTACTGGCTTAAGGAGCGTTTTCGAGATGAGGACTTCAAAGTTGTCGTAATTGAAAATAACGACAAGTACGGTTCAATACCTTACTCAGCGGCTTCGTTATTTTTGTAAAGTTTAGGTTCACTCAGAGCTCTACAATGCTCTCGACTGGAGGCATTTCTCAACAGTTTTCCATTCCTGAGCATGTCGAAATGTCTCTTTTCACAGCCGAATTTCTTCGTCATGCTGGGGAACATCTCCGCATATTGGGTATGCTGTCCACAGTTATTAGCTTGATGTCAGACTTTACGAATCGAGCGATTCATTAGCGACCGCGGTCGCGTTGCAATACAGTCAGTCGAGCGGTCCGCTGGCCCGATGCGACCGCAAACGCTAGCGACGCTCATTTCGCAAAGTCGGACATCGGATTCAAAAGATATTTCTAATTTCCTTCAACGTGGCGTCTTTTTTGGATGGTTCATTTTTTTTGTTCAGATAATGCTCCGCCTGACATAAACTTGCTGCCGAATGGATATCTGTATCTGGCTCAGAATGAAGAGCAAGCTGAGGAGTTGAGGAAAAACTGGAAAATTCAGCTGTAAGCGGTAATTATGAGGGAATTCTACAGCATCTCACTAACCGTAGCGGAATACCCTTGTTCTTCAGTGACAAAGGAGCATGTGTGGCACTTTTGTCTAAGGACCAGTTGAAGGATCGGTTTCCATTCATGGACTTTGAAGACGTTGTTCTCGGCACCCTAGGTTCGGCCAAATTACTTTGTTTATGGCTTAATTTTGCTATATTAGCTGATGTGATTCTAGGCTTGGAGAACGAGGGCACTTTTGATACATGGCAGCTGTTGTCGGCAATTCGGGAAAAGAACATTACTCTCGGTGTGCAGGTGATCTTCTTCTCTCCCATGTCTCATTTTTTACCCTATTCATCCATGTCAAATGTCTTTTGCAGTATGTCAAGGGTGAGGTCGAGGGTTTTCAATTTGAACGAAATGTGGGGAGGGCGGAGCCTCACGCAATGGAAGACCACGAGATTGCAGATCAGGAAAAACTTCGCGCTCAGAGAATCACGGCAGTTTTGGTTAGTATCTGTTCAGTTCGTTTTACTTCAGTTATTGTACTGGTAAGCAAATTTGTTAGTTCAGGTCCGTCCACAAATGTCTGATACGTCAGCCCGACCGATACGGGCTCACATGATAGTGAACGCTGCTGGTCCATGGGCGGGAAAGATTGCGGAATTGGCAGGCATAGGTATGAAATTTTCCTCTCTTTATTCAGACGCTTTATCGATGCGCGGACCAGAGATTGATGCTAGTTGGTTGATATCGCGGAGCTGGCATCCCCACATTCTAATCTCTTTGGAGCGCGACCGAATCGATAGTGCTCGAATTGTGCGGGTAAATTTGAAAATGCCCCAACAGCACAGTTCGCGGGCAGCTTGAGTGCGTTTTCAAATTTACCCGTACTATTCGCGGGCAGTACCGATTCGGCCGCGCTCGCCGCGACTGCGCCGCAAAATGTAAGAAAGTGGTGGAGCCCGCGGAGCTTACTCATTAGTGAGTGCTGTGGAGTGGCACTTTGAGTAGCTGAATCTACTAACAACGAAGTGTAGGGTCTTCTGGAGTGGTGAGGGGTGTATAAGAGCCCTTTTTTCTCATTGGATAAGTCGTACGGACGTTCGTGATGGTATATGATGGAGGTTTAGGAAAAGGACAAGGATTATTGGCTGTTCCCGTCCCCGTGCGTCCTAGAAGGCGAACGAATTTTGTTATTCACGCGCCAGACGTTCCAGTGGATATGCCATCTCTTGTTGAACCATGTGGTGTTCACTGTCGTCAAATTGATGTTGGGAATACCTTCGTCGTGGGAAGGAATCCTCCAGTGGTGAGTCTTCCTTCAGTCTAATACAGGACGAACATACTGAATGACTTTTGCCACAGGAGGAAGATCGAAACGACAACAGTGAATCTCTTGAAGTAGACTACAATGAGTTTTATGAGAAGATTTGGCCAGTTCTGGTTAGGAGAACGCCTGGATTTCAGTCAGCAAAGGTGCATTTTCTTGAGTTCTTAATATTTCATTTTAGAATGCATTTTCTACTATAACGAGTTTTTTGTTAATTGTTGGGGCATGCAGAACCCGCAATAGTATCAGTTGTCAATCATCCGGAATCTCTCTAGGTTCCCTTTATTGATTTGGTGAGATAGTGGGCCACCCAGGTTGGATTCGAATTACTCTCTCGTTGTATAGTCCGCGATCGATACTCTCTTGTTATTTCTCTGGCACATTTGTTCGAGGTAGTGTGCATTACCTTTATCTTCAACTCTCTGCCAAAGCGTTGGTAGCAGCTTAACTCCCTATTGTGCAGTAGAATATGAAAGACTTCCGGAAAGAAGAATGCATGTAATTTTTGACATCGCATTGGTTAGTTAGTGTGAGGTCTCTCCCCATGGAAATAAGCTAGGAAGCGAAACTAATGCTCATCTGTTGGCATAAGGCCAGGGATATGAGGCGGAAGAGGAAGAGTCCCAGTTTTCTCTAGAATCTTCGCTACGTAGGGTCGAGCGGTTTTAGGAAAAAAGTGAATTTTGATTTGCTTTTTTTGCACCTTGAAGCTGCTGCGATGTGCAACAAAAATGAAGAGAAGCATGATTTGTTAACGGTAGAATTTCTACAGTACGAACTTTCAAATCGTTGAGCTAGGGTTTGGCTTGTACGATCTTTGCGCACAAGTAAAACTTATTTCTCCTCACTGGTGACCGTGCTGGATATCGGTGGGGGAAATTATGGAAAGCCAAGAGAAACATGAAGAAGTCTAGCCGTGTCTGGAGTTGATGCGTTCTCAACTCATGTGAAAAAAAATACAATTTTCAATCTGTCAGTTCTTGTAGAGACGTCTCATCAGGAAGGGATGGTCGATTGCATTGGCCATATGTATTGAAACATACATGTTACACGTCTTTATGGACGGTGATCCAAATCCGTTTTTCAAGTTTGCCAAATGATTTTCACGGAGATATGAAGCAGAATAGAGCAGCGTACTGGTCCGGGCTCATGGGCGAGAATTCATAGAATCTATTCCTTGACGGGTTTTCTTCTGTCAGCAACATGGTTGAAAAGCATCCCAACTGCGTTACTCGATCAACCCCTGCCTATAGTCACCCGTACAAAGAGTCTGCTAGGCTCTAACAAGTTTGGGCGTTATTTGCTAGTGACTGCACACGGAGCCCGTAACACACCTGTGCTTTTGCTTTATTTTGGGTAAAACATTTGTGATCGTGTTACCATAGCCAGCGAGAAATTCCTGCACGTGCTTTCCCCTTTGTTATTGGATTACACCCAAAAATTCAGGCAGTTAAAAAAAGCAAACCAAAGAAAGTCGAGATAATCACAAGGAAGTTGGTCTGCGTTTTCTTCATGCCTCGTTTTATTCGCGGTTTTTTTTTCGTGAAAGATTTAGCAGATTTTACATTTTACGTTCTGCTTTGTTGTTTGCATGAAAACCTTTACCAACATTGTGGGTGTGAAATGTTTTTCCTGTAACAACAGCAGGTGCTCCCTCCCTCGCCCAGGATGGGGTCCACTAGGACGGAAAGCGACTTTTCCTTTCTTTGTGCGCGGAACTTTTTCCGTTGTAGGAACCTCTGGTCCACTCTTGAGCAATGGTGGATCTGGGTCCCCTCAGCGAAAAAAATTTTCGCGCGCGAAAAGCGGAAAAGTCGCATTCTGTCGTGGGGAATCACAGCCCTTCGCCCACCCCTTCCTTTATCTTGTGATAGCGCCTTAAAGCAACAGTCCCAGAACGAATTCGAGGAGTATGCGGTCGGTAACGAAGTTATTGGTAGGAAGTTGCTTGATGATGAAGAAAAAGGGTAAGAAAAAAGCCGACGAGGCCTCAAAACGGGGGCTCCCTCTCCTCGGTTCAGAAATGAACTGAAGGTGCTGACAAGGAGCCAGCAATGCCCTGCTGTTAACCAGCAATTGCCATTGGGGCGCGATGCTTTGTCAGCTACTGCGAGCAACCCAAGCAGAGTCACACTGCTTCCGCAAGGCCAAGTAGCCACAAGGCACCACGTGAGATGCTTTAAAGGATCGACCTGAAATAGGCTCGAGGTCCCGAAACGACCGCAAATGCCTGCGCATCCAGTCGCGTACTCAGTAGTGCTTCTACCCACCCCATACATCGAACTTTTGGAACCCTCCTGAGACTGTTGCTTTGACCAATGCCTGATCGAGAGGTGCCCTCGTTTGTGTTTTGTTCTGCAACGAGTAGGTCGGCTGCAACATAAGTTAGGTAACGTCTTCAAAATGGTTGTCGCTTTTCGTGCCGTTGTGTCGTACAGTCGATATCCCAAAGTTAGGGTGTGAGCGGAAGTGACGTGGCTGCCGGCACTTGATAGAAGTTGCGTGGATAAGCTGGCCAACATGCTTCGCTGATATTCACGATGTATGTTGGAGGCGGCTTATCCACGAAGATTCCATCAAGTGCGGCGGCAGCCACGTCACTTCCGCTTGCACGCCCACCCTAACTGAGATGTGAACAGTATTTTGAACATGTTCTTTTGTCAGTTATCAAAATAGAAGCTGATGTGAACGCTGGACCTTATGGTTTGTTCGTTTGCACTTGTTCTGTTGTTGTTTCTTGTAATAAGAAAGTGGCCTTCCAGATTAAGTCGGCGTGGTGTGGCTTCCAGGACGTGAACACCTTCGATAGTGCTCCAGTGATAGGCGAACATCCTCTTTATCAAAATCTCTATATGATGTGTGGATTTAATGGCAGGTGAGCCTCTGTTTCTTTTTGGTTGCTTTCTATTTGCGGAGTTGTTTGATCAACTGTTCTGAATGTTACTGTTTGTGTGCTAGCCTCTTTTGTGTCACTGTCATAACACGGCATGCTTGTGTTGTGTACAAGCGTTTATGCTTTTTTTGTGGAAACTCTTGAGTGGACCATTTTTTATTGCACACTTCAGATTCAGTAGTTGCGTGACTTCATCGCGTTTTAAAAGGGCTCATGCCAACTTTCGACGATTTCTCATAGAATAGAAAAGCAGAATCAGGCGAGTGCACTCAGAGTAATATTGGCTGCGGCCTGATCAAGTGCGGTCCTCCGAAAGTTTGGCACGTCTTCATGAGTGTTTGTAATACGCTTTCTACTAAGTAACTCCACCTTTTTTTGTTGCACCTTTCAGATGCGTGACTTCATTGAATTCAATCGCACCTGTCCATTCGGTATGAGTCGTGAATGATTAGCGTCAGTATTGAGTGAATTCTATGTATCTTTTGCCTTGCCAGTGGGCTGACTTAGTGTAAACACAATTCATGTGTTAGAATTCCTTCAGTAGTGGCTGCAGTGGTGTTATGTTGTTCTATTACGATACAAAGCCACGATAAGTAGCCAGAATTCCCTAACGTGGGGCCCACTTCTGCCATTGATTTAATCTTCAAAATTAGCTTCAAATAAAGATGGCGCAACATTTGAGGGGAAGTTTGAACAAGTACTGTGTACCCTTTGGTTGAGAGTAGCCCTCAGACTTGAACTGTTCTTGTTTTGAACTTACTGGGTTTGAAACTACTCGTACTGTAAAGGTGATCTCATGTTCAGCTGAAGTCTGTCGTTGCAGGGGTGCGATGCATGCATTAGCAACCGGACGAGCTTTCGCCGAACGATTATACGATGGAGCGTATGTGAATATTAATCTTCGGAAATTTGACATGCGACGGATTGTCAAGATAGATAGGCTTCAGGAAGCGTTCAGTGCTTGAGATCATGGTTGGAAAATGAAAGAGTTATAGTGTAGCGTTCATAGAGCTTAGAATAATCCTGTTGATATGCTTGTTTGCTGTTATCATGCTGTTATTACGAGGTGTACAGTTGAAATTATTGATTCATTAGCGAGGTTTTTTTAGTGATTGCACAATACACGACTGATTTAAACTTCATATCTCAGGTTTGTAAACGTGAAGCTGACATCAAGTTCATGTTGTGCAAAATCATCGATCTATAAATAATTATTATATATGCTGTTGCGCCCTAAATTTTCTGAGCTGGAAGTGTCATTTCGGTGTTTCCACATCATCGTAATCATATGATGTTATTCAGTAATCACAGGTAACTTATTAGCGAGCTTGACACAGATTTCTTTTGTTGTAACAATGTATGGGGTTGACCCCCAAGTAATGTCGGTTTCAATAACAATGTTCAAAACCAATTTTCTCTACAATTGAAGTTAAATGCAATTCTTATCACTGCCTTCTGCAGCCTTCATCCTTCATCTATCCGCAAGGAAGTGGATACCTGTTTGTCGAAATTGTGCAATCTTTGGTGCAAAGAATAGACGGAGGTCCGTTCTGAGGTGCTCACGATAAACTTACCTCTTCTTCGTTTAGAGTTTAGAGCAGGTAAACAACTATCGAGTAATCCCTCGAAGTGGGATCGTATTTGCTCAAAGAGGAGGTGAGCGGTCGAAAGCGCAAAGGCCATCAAGGACACAACGGTGCGGTTGCCAATCACCGTGCCAACACTGATTTTACAAGGGTTTTCAGTTGTTCTTAAGTAACTGGCCTAATATGTGGGACTGCTTGAAATGAAAACTCAAATGAAAAGTGTATGTTGCCTTGCTAGAAGTGATCAGTGTGATGACGTAGGGAGGATGTGCGCCTTGTAAAAAGAACCGTACCTGATGTGAATGTAGAATATCCACACTAAATTGCTGTACGAGCAGAAACTCAGTAGGCAGTTCAAAAGGGGAGATTCGCAACTTTCTTGACATCGTCACGTGCTGCAGCCGTAAATACAGCCATCGTAATAGGACTGGAAAGGAAGCGAAGTAAATGGAGGAATGATCATACTATGCTGTGGTCAGGAGCGTATTCTAATTAGTGAAGACTAGAAACACCTTTTGATTTGCACAAACAAGCTGTCGTTTGGACAAAGCACCCTCCAACTGACTTCGTGTGGGGCAGTTGCATGGCGCATACCAGAACGGAATGGATGTGCACCCGGTATCATTTCCTTCTTAATTTATCAAGACGTCGTATTCCAGAAGCAATTTGAGGGTCCTGAACGAAGTCCCTTGTGTCGGCGAAGGAGGAATATTGCTTTCGATTTGCTCGGAAGCCGTACTCCATAGATCCTCAGCGCGGATTTCTCGTAAACTATAACTTTCGAAACAGCTGCAGCACCAATCAGAGAAAGCAAATCTTATTCTTCAAAAAGGTCCTCTTAGAATTTTGAGAAGATGTACTAAATAAGGGATGGAAGAAAGCTCGCGAAATTCAACCTTCTCGATAGACCCTCGACGTCTCCAACTCGCGCGGGAGAACGTGTTTGAAAAAAGGCTAACTTCAGCAAATTTTGAAACTGGAGGTCTCCTTTATTCAGATTCTGCTTTCCTTTTCTGAAATGGTTGTAATCGAAGAAAGTTAAAGTCCGACAAAAGGGGCTGGATTCGGCGACTTTTCTAAGTGGTGCGCTGCAACTTGCTTACGATTCTGTTGACTGCTCCTCATACTTCCCTAATGCACTTCCTCTTTACCGTAATGGCTTCCTTTATGCTCAGGTATCCGAAAGAACGAATGTGGTGCTAAGGGGTTGGGGGAGAGGAGAGGGACCACGCGGCGCCCCGGCGCGCGGCAGTTTGCGTACTTCGGGAATTGAGTCAGGGGAGTGTAGGCAGTCTAGATGGTGGAGGGTGAGGGCATTCACTTAACATGCGCGAAAAGCTGAAATGTTCGAGTTTACACTACCTCGCTCGAGAGAGCGCCAGGCGAGCAGAGGGCCGCGCCACTGCGTAGTCCCCACTTCCTTCCTTTTGCATTGACTAATGAAGCGTGGGTCAGACATCAATATCTCGCTTCGTGATTTCTTCGAGAGGTGATCGGGTTACAACAAGGCATGACCGGTCGGCCAGTCACAGGCGTTCTAGGCCAACCTTTAGTTTTCAAACAACCCTTGTTAATTAGGCTTTTTTTTGGTGTCACTTTTCGAAATCGTTCTTTTCTAGACTCATTTCGAACGGTGACAAGGAAAACCTCCCCAACAGGTGTGGTTGCAGAAAACAGTATTCCCGCAAACACTCACAATTCTCATCTGGACCCATTTCCAGCAGTGACACAAAAAACTCTCGGTCAATGTGCGAAAGAATATAATGTTGAAAGAATATAATAATGTTCCTAGAAAAGAAAAGGGGCCAAGCACGCCTTCGCACTGCAATGCCATGGGAGCGCTCAACAGAATCGTCCGGTAATCGCGTCGTCGCGTGCGGGAACTTGCGCGACGTCGTGGCGCGACAATTTCCCGATGTGCACGAGATTTTTGAATTTCTCGGTTGTGGCGCGCCTTATCAAGTTCCTGCTCTTGCTCTGGCTCCTTCATAGAAACTAGCGTGAAAGAGTTCGTTTTTGCAGCCCATTATCGCAACTTGAAAAACATGTGAAGAAATATGGTTTCAGAGAATTGGAACTACCCGCATATTAAGTAAAGTTGTATGTTCAAGGGACGTCCAACTTGGTGTCCCTTCATCATTCAGCTTCGAATGATGCCACAGAAACTCGTCCATTGCAGTGCAACGGCGCGGCTACGCCCAGTAGCGCAGGGATCCGGGCGATTCTGTTGACATAGACCCCATTGCCATAGGTTGTAGTGCGTCTACGAGGGTCGAAGGACCTATGTTAAGCGTAGGGGGCTAGGAAATTCAACGGGTCAGTCGTCACGCTGGACCAGTTTCGAATTCAACGACCCTCCTCCTTTTAGAGAGTCTCGAAATGACCCCCCCCCCCCAAACACTTATATGCTGTAAACTTGGTTTTTTTTGTGTTTGTTTGCGTGCTAATTCGTACTACTAATTTGAGCGTCACACCAGATTGAGCGCGGAGCGTCGCTTTTGCATTGGCGCGACGATCTTCCCCTCGGCCCAGCACGGATGGACCGAGGCGGGCCACTAACTTTCAAATGAGTTGAATTCCGTGCAACATGAATATTTTTCTAAGTGCTAGGTAGATTAAAATCTACGAGACTGCTAGTTTCCGAAAAATACCAACTTGTGTGGTATCTTCAGAACTCTTTCAGTTATGGGGTAGAGAATTGAGAATCCACAGAAATGAGAACTTTTTCGTTTGGAAGGCTGTAATGTTCTTCAACATGAAAGAGAGAGAAGCGGTATGGAAATTCTGAAAATCCAGATTGTTTTCTTTCTAAGAAGCAGTCAATTTTCGTGAATTTTCATTTCTTCAAAAAAGCGCCCCGTCGGACCGTTTTTCGTGCACACCAGGGTTTTTGGCTTTCAATGACTATGACTCTTTGGATTCAACCATTTGCAGTTCTTGTCTGCTTAGGATAAACTAGAAGGATAGAGCTTTCTATCGAAATAATCGATCTCTTCAAAATTGATGTAGTCAAAAATCGCCCCGTTGGACCATTTGGGTAAATCGCGGACCGATTTTAGGCAGAGCGCTGGTTTTTTGGCTTTACATTGTAATGACTTTCTTAAGACTCAACTTTTCGCAGTTCTTGTCTACTGAAAAAGAAAAAGTATTCGTTTAGAGCTCTAACCTCTTATGTAATTACATAGAAGGTTGGAGCTCTAAACGAATACTTTATCTCGTTTCCAAAATGAACCCTTCAGAAAATCGTCCCATTGGACCTTTTTTTTTCATGAATTTTCGGAGTTACTCTCTTGAAAACACTAGCTTTCAACACTCAAACACTCAGAGCTCATTCTTCAAACTCTATTTTATGGGGAAATGATATGTACCTTGACATCGCATAAGCTTTGTGATTCATAACAGATACCAAACCTTTTCAGGAAGTCGCCTACAGGAAAATATTTTTCCCAAACTTTTCTTGTGGGCCTTTAGCAGTCAATCTAGCCAAGTGGTGACTCGTTTACTGAGTGAAGGTTCACTTTGACATTGGTTCTGCTTGAGAGCATATTTGTGTACGTGAACAGTCAAATATGTACACTTCTCCAGTAGACTCTTCTGCTCTGAGATGCGCCATGCACTCGTTTGCGGTTGAAGAAGCACCCGAAAGCTGTGCCTCTCACTCACGTATGCGATGTTGACCTTTATTAAGAACCTCCCCCTTTTTTGACCGGCCGAATACGACCCACTCGTTGACCCTGCATGCGAGAATAAGCGTTACTCCACCCCTACCAGCGAAATTTGTATCAGTTAAAGGCAGAATTCAGGATCAAACTGGTGAGGTGATTACACTCAAATGTGAAAGTAGGGGTGGGAGGTGGAGCGCAGGAGGAGAAAAAAGGAGAAAAAATCGTAAAATAGACGGAAAATACGAGCCTTCCGCTCTACGCTGCGGGGAAGTTCAAAAGATCAGCTGAGGGATGAGAGATAATGTGAGTGCGGAGAGCGGTAGAGAATGCCGAGTGGAGAAAGCATAGCAGATCAACATTGCTAAGCAGACAAGATATCGAGCGGTGGGCGGGGCGAGTCTCAACTGGAGGAGCGTGCCTAAATCCTTGGCGGCTAGCGTCTTAGTGACGCAATTTGATGGAGGGACGTGGCGCGATTCTGCAGTTGTGTCCCACGCACTTCTAGCCACTCTAAAGGCTTATTAGGTTGGTCTGAGCCCGAATTTTGCCTTTAACCGCGTTCCAGAGGTTCTAGTGAACTCATTAGCGACAACATACAGGATTTGATACCGGGATCAACCTGGATCATGCCTGTGGGAGCGGTTCCATGTCAAACAGCGACGACTCACTTTTAGGACAACATAGTGCCACTAACGCGGAGCGATCCCTTCTGTGTGCCTATCTTGCGATCGCACGACCACAGTGTTCTTCAAGAAACATGGTTATTTTTTGCTAAAACGCCATCCAGTCGGACTCGTTCTGTGAGGTTGACAATTGTGCTTACCGCGACCGCAGCCATTACACTTAGCGTTTACATTAAATGGTGACGCACATGTGAAACACTTGATTTTCCTGTGTTTAACCTCTTTGTGAAGTGCTCGTCGTCCGTGCTGTCAAAAACCTGACAAAGACAGGAATTTGCATATTTACTAATGCAAATAATGAGAATATTACAAATAATTTGAATGTACATTCAAAAATAACCGAGTTTGGAAAGCTAAATTTGACACGATGGATGTGGTAAGGAGGAAGTGGCCCAAAATCGGGGACAACGGCGGTATAACCGCGGAATAACTTAGCTTTCAACAACGACTTTTACTTAGTGTAAAAATCGATTTTCTTAACACATATGAATGAATTGAAGTGAATCACCGTTCATACTGCACAGCTTAATAAAGGCAATATGGACCAAAAGTGAACAATACAATTCGAATGAAATGATAGCATACAAACACACACAAACACGCACACACAGACTGGAGACGAGTTTCAATAGAAATCACGAATTCATCGATGTATGACAAGATGTATTTTTATACATTATTCACCTTTGGAATGTCCATATTGTTCACAATATCAAAAATCGACTGCCTATTACGAACCGAGTCGACACGATTCAAGATTGACGCCATCTGTTGCTGGAAAGCCGTGTCTTCCGCTTGATTCTGAGTCATACGCTGAAAAGAAAATTTCCACTTTTGAAAGCCTATTAGTAGAAGATACTATGTGCAAAACAAATTGGGCTCTGTTACTTTCTTAAACAATTGAGGCGTGGCCCCGGTGAGCGCGGCCGAGACGATAGCC
>KZ346634.1:34114-47558 GCA_002352805.1 Teladorsagia circumcincta | reverse complement strand
CTTATTCCCCCTGGCTCGCAGTTGCCGTAGCTTTCTGGAGAAACTTCATCATGATGCCCCCCTAACTGGAATAGACCCGAAGATACTATGTGCAAAACAAATTGGGCTCTGTTACTTTCTTAAACAATTGAGGCGTGGCCCCGGTGAGCGCGGCCGAAACGATAGCCGCCATTAGGACTCAAAGGGACACTCCGGGATCAAACATGCCCGCTTGTTCCATCCTCGATCGTGGTACACAAGCGGACGAGCGTTGATGTCGTGCCCCTTTGCGCTTGAAAGTGCGCGAGAAAGACGCCAGCACTCCGCTTGACCTGCAACCCACACCTTGTCCGCAAGCCCCGCCTTCCGTGCCGGCTGCCATGTGACGTTGCGAGAAGAGGGCGACCACAGTTGCGGCACGTTAGCATAGCGGTTCATTGTCACTGGCGCTGGAGCAACTGGAGCTAGTCGTTTGTGAAACTCGTCCTATGACGCGCCTTCCCTCCCTAGGTGGGGAATACGGCTAGAGGAGTGGTTTGCCTTGTTCGGGACTGTTATTTTCCTTTTCTTTTCAGACCACTCCTACCTACAGCCTCATTACTGAACGCTGTTAGACATCCATTTTATCCCGGGCTTGCCTTTACTAACGCTCCATCAACACAGCTCACGCGGCTGCACGCAGCCGCCCGCACAGCAGAAGCACTAAACACTTGGTAGGTCTACGGACAACTTGAACTCGGTCCTTCAAACCGAATCGATTTAATGCTTCAGTTGCACTCTCCCGCCTAAACAGTGGCTTACACTACTGTGATTTCACACATTCAAACTTTAACCACACCGTACTGGCTCGGGAGCCCCTCCTCCCTCCAGGGCTCAGTCATCAGGCTCTCACCTTCTTCCCTGGGATTTGGAGTCAAGCCAGGCGCCGTCCGCCAGTCGTTTCTGCTCTGACCATTCGCGGCAGAGAACTTGGGGAAGAGTTCAGGTAGTCACGTAATCAAGTCGGTCGCGCCCGCCGCGCCCACGCCCCAATTGTTAGGGAAAGTAACGGAGCCGACAATGCCTGACAGCTGTGATCGTGAACTGATTGAAGCAATAGTCCAATCACTAGAGAGATCAGGGCATTTTCTCAGTAAAATTTCGCTATCGGTTGGACTCGTTCCAATAAATATCAACTGTGGAATATTTTCCCAGGTACCTTTGATGTTATTAGAATACCGAGAAAAAACGGAATAATTCCCTGGCAACTTTGTATTCCAAAGCTCCGCTATGTCTTTTTTTGAGCATAGCCACAGTTCGACATTCCTTCCTTCGTGCGCGCGTCGGTCAAATTTTCAAAATAGAAAGTTGGAAAAAGAAAATGGGCCTTAAGGGCAAGGTTCGCGCTCAGACTCATTAAGCTTTCACTGTGGTTAGAAATGGTACCCGAGTGCAGAGGTCGCGCTACTCTACTACATCGAAAAGCGTTACTTGGACGCTTGGCGCTAAGGACTTTACCTGTACGGTCATGCTCCGCCCACCGTTCGATATCTTGTCTGCGTCGCAATGTTGATCTGCTAAGCTCTTTCTATTTGTACATCTCTACCACTCTCCCCGCTCACATTATCTCTCATCTCTCTGCCATTCTCTGAAACTTCTCCGCAGCGTAGAGCAGAAGGCTCGTATTTCCTGTGTATATCACGATTTTTTTCCTTTTTTTTCTCCCCTGGCTGTCCGCCTCCCACCCCTACTTTCACATTTGAGTGGAACTACCTCATCAATCCAATCTTGAATCTGCCTTTGAGGCATCCATAAAGATGCATTACATAGCACGGATGCACCTCCAATGAAGTGAGGTGAAGTTCTCTTTTTCAATGGGAGAATTCACCGCAGAAACACCATCGTGTTGAAAGAATGGTGCAGCTAGATGTAGCACAATTTCTGTGGTTGTATATTTAGCACTGCACTAATTTGTTTCATTGAAGTTGACTATTCGAGAAGAGTAAAGTCAGGATGTCGATCGAAAAATTGTTAATACGTTTCCATGAGAGGATGAAGACATCAAATTGAGCGCGTTGGATGGGTATCGTTTCCATTTAGATCCATTCACTCCAAAATGTTCCACACTTTTGTTCGAAAATCGTGAGCGTAGCGCATCCTTATAACACAATGGGGACAGCGCGGGCAGGAGATGTCAGACCGTGCGAGATATACGCTCCCCGCACCTATTGCATTCATTTTTTTTCTGCGCACGCGCGATTCATTTGGAAGTTTTTGTATTGATTCTATAGGAGAAACCTCGGCCCACAAATGTCGTTCCCAAAATGGCGGAGATTTAGATTTAGCGAAGGATTTCTAAACCTCACGAAATAATCACTTTAGCTGACTTTTCACCCATTTCTTTTAATGATTCAAATGTCCATCGTATTGATGAGTGTCAGTCGTTTTATTATATTTTTTCACTTTCTCGTATCAAAGGATAATGGACTGGAGCGGAAGCGTTTCACTGATACCGTCAGTAGTGGTCTTTGTTGGCGCCCTTCGCAAATGATAAGAGCCGACTCGATAAGGGCTAGCGTAAAGTAATGGACCTGTCATCTAAAGATAACACGGGAAGGAAACCATTATGAGACCCGCAAATTGAATTACAAGGAGCCTTCAATTACGAAAGGGCTTACAGTGATACAGGAAGAATACCGATGTGAAGGCGGATTGAAGGCACATCCCAGGCCAGAAGTTGGGTGAACGATACTCTTCGGTGTATATGAAACAACCCTAGATGACAATCAGAGATGTGGCTATTCCGTGAACGGAAATCACCCGACAGAAAGCTGCCGTAGCTGCAAAGCTGCTGCAGTTGCAATAAGCGCCACCCGCAGCAGGCTGTTGTCTGGCGCCCTCTCATCTCTCGTCTACTCTCCTCACCACTCTCAGTCTCTCATTGCCTCAGCGCAGCCAATTACGAAGGTGAGTGAGCCTCAACTCTGAGCGTTTTCTTGTTCTCTATTCTTTTGCTTTTTTCTTACTGCTAGTCAATTTCGTACCACTACACTAGAATTGGATTTAGTTAGTATTCATCTAACTTCATCCCTTCTGTACAAGTTCCTCCAAGGAACCAGGGTTCCGATGAGGCTTTGCCCCATCCTTGAAGTCAGACGAAAGAATCAAGCGAATGAGGTTCATCATTTGCACTAACCGCGCTAGATTGAAGCACAGACGCTCGCTTTCCTTTTTGATGTTTATTCTGATCAGTACAGAAATTGGTATTTTCGTCCACGTTGATTGGAAATCCCCCAATTCTATGGACTCCCAACAGTTTTTAAAGCAATACATTTGATAATTGCAACGGCGATTCGATTCCTCGACTGTGCAAATCAACGATGTTATATAAATATGACAGCCATGGCTTCAATACTACAGAAATAGATCACATTCCCACAGTATTCGAAAGAGAAGGACCCAAAGGACAGATTGACAACGAGAAAGCGTTGTCAAAAAAGATGGCGCTTAAAGGCTTGTTCCGGGATCAAACTAGTGCGGTTCTCGTCCACGAATGCGAATGTACTAGTGAAGTGGGCCGACAGTAAAGAAAAAAGGAAAAGAATTCGTCGAAAACGCTCAGTTCAAAGGCTCACTCTTCTTCATAATCATCAGCTGAGGCCATGGGAGACTAAGCGCGGAGAGGTGGGTATGAGGCGGGAGAGTGCAACTGAGGAGAGGGCGCCAGACAGCAGATGTGATAAAGGAAAAAAATTGCAGCTGCTGCAGCTTACTTTGCAAAGCCACAGTCTCTTGTAGGGTGATTTCCGCGCAAGGGAGTGCCATATCTGTGATTGCCCTCGAGGAGTCTGTCCTACAGACCCAAGGGAATCGGTCACACGACTTCCACCCGGGTTGTGCATCTGAGCGACTGCGGTTTCCATGCCTAGGTCTGATTCCCGTAATTTTGCCCCATCTTGGAGTTTCGAATGGCCAATCAAGAAACTGCATGAACTCTGCAATCCGTAAAAGGTGGTGTCTTACAGGTATTAAAGTCCATGAGAAATCTCTCCGCTCCTTATCTTATAAACGTTTAAAAATTCCATAATCACAATATTTACTCGATATTTTGAATTTGTATACTACATTGTTGACTTTGAGGATTTGATCTTTCAAAGAATTCAAGTTATAAATCATACTAGCAAGATTATTCGAATAACCCAATATGATCTTGCAAACTGCTTGTGCATAATAATTCCATTCTTTCACTTGGTTCCTTGCTCATTTTGAATTTCTTTCGAAAACACTAAGCCGATGTCAGACTTTGCGAATTCAGCGATGCGCTAGCGTCCGCGGTTGCGTCGCGTACAGCCAATGGCTAGATGCGCTGTACGTGACGCGAATAGCTAATTGCTCGATTCGCAAAGTCCGACATCGCCCTATGGCTTCGGTTTCGAACGCCAAGAAACTCGCCCAATTTCCCCATTAGTGGCCGCATTCCCAAAGTACAAGATGTGTCTCGTGCACTCGGTTTCCAGCACCTGCTGGTGAAGGGGACATGAAACGATCATGTGATACCGCCCATTACTATTTCGCGTATGCGATAATTTTGTGAAGGTCGTTTCAGTTCAAAGACGAGTACAAGAGACGTCAGGCACCAATCGTACTATATACATATTGGCACTATACAATTTATGCTCCAAAAAGCGAACTGGGACAACGACGAGAGCGATGATGGGGCAAACGCCTTAACCGATCACGTAACGACGATCCCAGTGTTCTCATTACGTCGAATAGAATAGGAAAAAAGTTCCAAACGACTCCTTTGAGGAGAGTGCAGGGATGCGATCCGAGAATTTGACCGCTCATTGCTGGGATCGGATTGAGAATGAAGAATGAAGAAGTCCGACGAGGAAAAAACTTCATGCGTACCTCATGAAAGCTGCGCCGACGTTTCTCGCGCTCCTCTTTTTGTTGTCGAAGAGTTTCCATAAGCTTCTCATTGTGTAACTTCAGCCGTTCCTCCATTTTGGACATGTAATCGTTTAGATGGTCCAGTTGAGAGTCAAGTTTGCGGATTTCTGGAATA
Organism: Teladorsagia circumcincta; assembly: GCA_002352805.1. NCBI lineage: Eukaryota > Metazoa > Nematoda > Chromadorea > Rhabditida > Trichostrongylidae > Teladorsagia > Teladorsagia circumcincta. The sequence continues at coordinate 42,532 of KZ346634.1, read as the reverse complement.
GCAAACAATTTTGGTGAGCCACTTGAAGGCCGATGTCAGACTTCGTGAGTCGAGCGATTCGCTGGCGTCCGCGGTCGCGTCGCGGCCACTGAATCGTTCTAGTGACTTGTACCGCAACACGACCGCGGACGCCAGCGAATCTTTAGTAGTGAATCGCTCGATTCGCAAAGTCTGACATCAGCCGAACACAGAATAGCTTCAATGCTCACCATCAACGTCTTCAGAACCTTCTTGGAGCGCTTCAAGGCCTCGTTGAACTGCCGTCTGTGCGCCATTAGTGTCGTTGAGTGGTCGACCACGCATACGAACTACCGGCTGCTGCTCCTCTGTGGGTTCTACCTCCATAATCCTGGATAAAAGCACCACTAGTGGACAGTCACGGGGCACGTCACGAGCACAAAAACCAGAAAGTGTTGAATACGAAATGGAGGGTCAGGAGGATTGTAGCACGGCGAGATGGCAGAGGCGCAGGCGGGTCAGCGGGTGAGTGCATGGCGTACTGTGTTACTTAGGGGCCAGATTACATGGAGTGTGCAACACTACGTCTCACATCGCACAGTGGTTACAAGGCTTACGTCAACCAGGAGGTGAGAGTGTAGAAGGAAAAGCAGACTGTGTGTGGTAGCCTTTTAAACGAGACAAACAAAGCGGAGATTCTGTAGTAGTGTGTTCGCGTAAGAGCTCCAAGACAGCAGAACAAAACGCTGAATAGCATAGCCTCACGGTTGACAGAAATCCGGAGACCCGCACAGTACGCTCTGCGACTAGTTCGCTGAACCCTCTGCGTCTCTGCCATCCCGCCGCGCGACGGGCCTCCTGTCGTTTACCCTAGAATAAAAAACGCTGGAAGGCGTGGAAGGTTTCCGGGAACATCAGCTAATGACGGCTGAACGCCTCCTTGCTCGATATAACCTCCACCCTTTTCTCCTCCCTTATACGAGTATTGCAACGACAAAGAGAAAATTCGAAAACATGCTTTGTACGGCGAATCGTGTTGAAAGAGAGAGAGAGTGTGTGTGGTGTGTCTGGTATGGGAAAATTCTAACGACACAATGCTGAATCGACAGAGTGTGTTTTTTGGCCGTGCAGCCGGCACGACACGGTCCCCGGGCAGGCTACCCTTGATAACTAATGGAAGCGCGTCATCAGGCGTAACGCAAACGAACCGGAAAGAAACAAGAAAGAAAAGTTCACAAACGAATGCCAGTGTGTGTGTGTGTGATGTGAAAGAGGCTCAGAGGCTCGTAAAACGAACATGACAATGACGATGACATCGATGTCAATGTGGACTAATGGCGACATGGGCGGAGTCTCGCCAACTGCACAACTTCGCAGTAGCGATCAATCAAATTACGCCAAATACTATACGACACACACAGTTAACGGATTGGACATTGGAAACCACGATTACACCACGAAATAGAAATCACAGCCGCGAAGGCAGTAATCATTCCTGATCAGCCAGGGTCATCGTCATCGTCAGGTGGCGTTACCGTACCGAACTTGGTTATACGAGAGCGCCTCAGAAATGAGTTGGGTTGGCTGGAGGGGGGAGCTTCCGCGGTGACTGCGGACAGCGGGGGAGGACGGGACGGGTTATATCCAAAGTATACACATAGTGCGCAACTGAACAAACTATTCCGACAGCATTAGTGGAACGCCGGCCGCTTCTAATAACAGGTTACAGTCCCTGAGAGGAGAGAGTTTGAAACAAGTTGCGGGTCTCATCCAGTAAGGGGGCATTATGATGCAAATGTTCGAGACGGCTACGGTAATCCTAATCAACGCTTATATCCTTGGGGAGGGGGGACATCACCACAGTGGTACGTGATACTAGGATAGCCCAGAACAGGAGAGTAATGCTAAAGAGAACGCATATTGCTTATATCCTTCCCAAGAATCCCTTCCCCTGTCTAGGACTCACTCCCAAGCACAGCAATGGGCTCCTAATTTGAATGTGACCGTCTTCCTAGCTTCGAGGCCATACGATGGTACTTGTTTCGTGGGTGGTGACGTTATTTCTTCGAGTCTATTTTAGTCTGGAAAAAGAGGGTCATTGTGGTACATGACCTGCTCCAACGCCAATTTGCTCAAGGAGTCCTTTAAAGTTACGACTGCTGGCGGCTTCATACCCTATTCGGAACTAGGTGAGTATTGTTCTTTCTACCCTCTATTTCAGAAAAGAGAAGATCGTCGAGTGCAGACCATACACCACAATTGACGACGGCCAATAAAAAAGGAGGAAAAGCCACCTTTAACCATCTCGAAAATTTGCATCATTATGTCCCCTTACTGGATGAGACTCAAAGTTGCAGACGTGTGGAGCACTGTCAAGCGGAGCTGCAGCTCAAGAAATCGTGTTGACGTCGTTATCGTGTAGTCTGCAGGTGTGCGTGCAACCAGCGATAACGAACCATACAAAAACGATACTTTGTAACGCGCACCATTGTTCACACTACTAGTACTAGGTATACTGGTATTTTTCAGACGAATCAGTCAACAGGAAACATTTGATATTGATCATAATAGGTCTTAACCAGATCCGATGGAGTGCCAACAAACAGTGAAAACTACCAACGAGGAAAACATTTACACAGCTATCGTACGTTGTTCTAGTAGTAGATACTAGTTATGGGAATACAACATTGTAGATACAGCCTACCAGTGAAAAAAAGGTTCTCGATAGGACTCATAGCCACTGCAGTCGATATTCGAGCGATGATCCAAAGAAAAGTACGCTCTGCGTCAAAAAACCTGAAGCACGTCGAGCGCAGACCACATACTACAAATGACGACGCCCTCCAAGTCAATCTGGTAATGGTGATTCATGGTGATAGCTGGTAGGACTGATAGAATACAACTGCAGCAGGCCTATCATTTCATCGGCAGAAAACATTTACATTTTGTGAAGGGGTCGTCACTCCTGGTGTGTGGTCTGCACTCGACACACTTCTGGTTTTCTGAAACAAAGCTTCGCAGCATCGCAAGGATACTATTATAATTTGCACCTAGCGAAGGAAGGTAGCTGTTGACGACATGTTCTCGAGAACTGCACTCCTTTTGAAGAGACATGATTTCCCGATTGTGTACCATGTGGTGACGGTGACAGATTGTAGTCGGGCGTCGGTCAGATCGGCCAGTTCATTTACTTTGTACAGCACGAATTTGTCGAAGAAATCAGCAATAAGTCTAGTGCACACGAATAGGACCCGGTGTGGAAGGAAGAAAACCGGGATGAAGCATTTGGCCGTCGAAAAAGTCAATAACACATTGTTTACCGGCGAGTCGCGCGACTAAACAAGCACAACCAGAAAAACTCAGCCCACTTTCTCCCCGTATGGGAGCTTTTGAGCAACAGCGGCTGTAAACATCACATCACTACACAACAATATGTGGGTGCCTGGGCAGAGATGGCCATCAAAAACAGAGGGGTTTAGGATTCAGGAACATGCATGAGGGGAAAGACGACCAGAATTGGACAGCCAGCCTTCGAACCTTTCGATCCTGACCCATTTAGATGGGCAACGTCCTTGAAAAGGACCTTGAAAGCCAACAAAACGTCAACAGTAACGCTAGAACCACTGTGGTCTTTCCAACGGGGCGTGAATTATAAGAGACGACGGACGGGGGTGCGGAAGGGGTGGAGTGGGGTGGGGGCGATGAGGAAAGACATCGCCACACCCATAGGCCGAGTTCAGAAAATGGATGACTAATCTGAGAGGAAACAGGTTCTTGCGCAGTAATGACTCAAGACAGAGCGCACGCTATCAGATCATGATTGAGTAGGCAGCGAACATTTGGTCGGGCCACAGATAAGGACATGAGTCGGGCGATTCTCACCCACACTAGCATACACACACAACAGCAATGCAATCGATGCCCACACACGAACTCAAGTGCGCTCGCGCTCTCTACGGGGATCTCTGGACTCGGGACGATTGCCGTGGCGCAGCGCGAGGCGCTTGAAAGGGACAGCCGACATTTGGAGATGAGCGACCAATATCGAGCGATACGCACACAAAAAAGGGTAATCGAAATCGATGGGATATGCCGTCTGAAATGTGAGGGCCAGAACCGGTCCAAAGTCGGCGCACCGTCCACGACTAGCGCTAATGGACAATGTACACGCCTCCTGGCAACACTCGTACCGCGGTGAGCGCACACAAAGCGGTTAAGTATTTTTTCACACCCTCACGAGTGCTGAAACGGGCGCTGCAGTTCTCGGAGGTATTCGTCGAATTGTCGAGAACATCCAAAAACGGCAACGAACAACATCAAACACTAGCAGGCGGTCTGCTGACGAATTTTTAAGTGTGACGCTCGTAGAGATTCACAAGGGGTTACTTCATCGAATAGGCTTCATGAACTGGTTTGCAGTGAGGGGAAGAGGAAAGGAAAGAAAAAAGCAGGCAGGCGAAAAAATGATATCCGAGACAGAGTTGGCATCTCTTTGCCAATTGTACGATTCTATTTCTTATAGAAGGAGAACATTAGATGTACTTAAAACATGATGAAAGAAAAGAAGAGGTGGTTCGTTTCGCCTCTTTCCCAGACGAACTGACGAACTCTTATTCCCGGCGATTAATTTCTTGATGTTTCCTACCGTCTGTGACGATGGAGTATCACCTAGACCGCTTTTGAGATGGGGTGTAGCGTACTCACGGAATGCAGGGTCCTAACGCTCCCTTCGCTTACGTCAAGAACAACATCCTGGTTCAAAGGCACTAGCCAGCAGCGGCCGTGTGAACGATTCCCTTCGGTTTGAAGGATTGACAGCTAGAGGGAAATCACAGATTGGTACTTCCGTGCTTGGGAATCGCCCAAGAAGGGCGATAGGGCCTTGTAAAGTAAGCTGCTGCAGCTGCAATGTTAACCGCCCGTAAGAGGCTGTCGTCTGGCGTCCTCTCATTTGTTGCGTTTTCTTGCCTCGCACTCTCCTCGCCGCACTCAGTCTCCCGTTGCCTTACAAGGGGACGATATTAGGTCGAAGTGGCCATTTGAGACGAGATATATACTATCTGATGCGTCTTCGGACGCTGATTCCAAATCTGTCTTCTGTAGCTACTAAATGACACCGCGAACGAAGCTAGAAAGATTTTTGTACCACCTGTGGTACGATGGCGCTGCGGCTAGAGAGGCGGATCCTCGTGAACATTTACAGCAAGTAGATGTTCTCCAATTTACCGCCATTACTCTTCGAATTGTCAGGCCTTGGCATCATGGCACACCAGCGTACGCAGCGCAAAAGCGAAAGTGACAATTGTGCTCAGAAGATCAAAATACCTTTTCGGACAAACTTCTAGGCAAATCGAGATTTTGAACCTTATATAGGGGGAGTGAGAGTAACCATGGGCAGTGGGCCCTTCTAAGCGCTGGTGTTTTCTACACGTGCCCTGGACTGCAATCTCCGCGGCAATAAGATTTTTCTTGTTGGAACCCCGTCTACAGAGATGAGTGAGAGCAGAAATGCGAAGATGATGCGCACTTTCAGCACTGACGCCTTCAGACGACACAACTTCTCTCTACCCGAGTTCATTAGAAACATACGCAAGGATGATGCTCAATACCCAATCGCTTATGCGACATTAGCTTCTAACGCGACGCGATATTTTGATCAGAAAGCTGAATGACCTGAATGAGCCACAAGTCGGGATTAGGTCCCAAGACCAGTCTCCCTTAGATGAGAAAGAGGGGTCTCTGAGCGCAGGAGGTGCGACACTGCCGCGACTTAAATGTGCGTGACAACGGCGCTGAAGCCTGCCGTGTTCGCTGCCGGACTTTTGAACTGTTGTTCACTTTCTTTTCTTAATTCTCTAATCAGTAATTTCATTGAACCGCAACGCCCCCCCCCCCACTCTTTCCTCCCTCCCCACACACACGAGAGAGTACAAATAAATATACTTCTACTGAATAATCACGAACGACTACTAAAACTGCAGCAGTCACGGGTCATGTGCTTGGATGGGCCAAAGGAGCGTCGACCGGTTTTATTTTTCAAACACTCTGACACTCACACCCCTCGCTCACTGTCACGATGCGCCGTTGCCCACTACTGACTCACTGAGCTCTGCTCAAGTTCATATAGCCACAGCCATCTTGCCTGAGGTATGGTATGGTCCTCCGCTAAGCAGCAATGCATATTGACACATCCTGACTCCATTTTGTGGGACGATCCTAAATGCTTAGCTACTACTTAGATGAACAAGAGATCGTCAATTCCTGGCGCAATTAGATGCTAAACTCAGGATTAAATTGATGAGGTAATTCCACACAAATGGGAGAATAGAGTTGGGAGGGGGTCCGCCAGAGAAGAAAAAAAAATCGTGAAATGTACAGGAGTTGCGAGCCTTTCACTCTACGCTGCGGAGAAGTTCAAAAGAGCGGCAGAGAGATGAGAGATTATGTGAGCGCGGAGAGTGGTAGGCAAGCACGAGCAGAGAGAGCGTAGCACACCAATATTGCGACGATGGATATCACGAGGTATCAAACAGAGGGCGGAGCACGACGGTACGGGTGGAGTCTGCCAAAGTTCTTAGCGCCTAGCGTCTAAGTGACGCTTTTTGACGTAGGTAAGTAATGCCATCTCTGCACTTGTGCACCTAGTACCTCTAGCTACAGTAGAGTCTTATTAAGTGGGTCTGAGCCCGATTATTGCCTCTTAACAGCAACAGACAATTAAGGAGATAGACTCCGATTTCATTACTGATTTCAAACGGTACGTCGATAAGCGATTTCGAACCCTCCAATACTACGATATCATCGGCCGCTTTCACAGCTCTAAGTATTCAGTTCTACAGTGCTACACAGACACCTACAGTACTGCCTAGTACTAGCAAATACTTGTCGGTCATTCTGCGACAATTTAAAAATACCAGAAAATTTGTCGGTATTTGAAATGGCTCAACCCACTAGGGATGTCCAGTAAGGGCTCATTCTCGGCAGAGTTCTTCTTTTCCTTTTTTTTCCTATGTCAGACTTTGCAAATCGAGCGACTCGCTAGCGCCCGCGGTCGCGTCGCGGCCAGCGAATCGCTCGGTTGTCTAGCGCCCGCAACGCGACCGCGGACGCTGGTGAACGCTTGATTCGCAAAGTCTGACATCGCCATAGCATTAGTCCGCGCAGTCGCACGATCCTCTGCTTTACCAGAACAGGATGATGGGTCGAAGTGGCTGACTGCAGTGAGACACTGTATTACACTGTTGGATGTGTTTTTAGACACTGATTACGAGTCTGCTTTCCAAATCTACCAGTTAACCTTTTGAACAGAGTTATGAAGCAAAATAGAGCAGCGGTAGTGGTCCGAGCTCACGGGCAAGAGGCTGTAAGATCGATTACCCGCTGGATGATTTGGCTAAAAATGCTCCTATGAGTACGCATTGCATATGCCACTTCGACAGTCATCCTCTCCTAGTTAGACAGCCGCCGCCACATTGTTCTGTCTAGAGGGTCTTCTGCCGTAGCCCCCCTGACTTCAGTTAGGTCCTTCTTTGAACATCCCTCCACTTCTTTGTCGAGGCTTCGCGCAGTCGCTTGTCCTGGGCTTCGTAGCCCTTTGCTTACCTTATTCGGGATCCTGTGCCTCCTTGGTATATGTTCGTACCTAGCGTCGCGCTCACCTTACCTTCAGTTAGACAGGGATAGTCCGGATGGCTCATCTGATATCTTCGCTTTTAACCCAATGCACTCGCTCCCAATCGTAAGCCCATCCAGGTCAATCGTGAATCCAGGAATCCCGCAGGGGGAGGATCGTACGTGCTACATACGACCTCTCCAGAGCAGAGCAGTAGCATGTTCGGAGGGGATGGGAATCGACCAGATTCGCGTCGGATGTCGCTGATGTCGAGAGCACGGCGCGTTCAAGCGAGTTCGACTAGCTTGGAGCTTGCTTGCACTTTTCAAGAATTTTCCTAGTTAACTACCTGGAACCGGTCATTTCTTATAAATTTTTACAATTTCAACACAGTTTAGAAATAACCCTTCAAAAAATACTTCCAAATCTCCTTTCAAATGGGAATTTTTACACTTGAGGAAACTTATAGTCATTTGAATAGATGTTCGAATTTTAACGTGCTTCCCTAGTGAATAAGCTGTTCAAAGGTCAACGCAGGTGTTGCAAGAGCAGTGGGTGTGATTCGCTACAACAGAAAGCGACTTCTTCGATTTTCGCGCGCAAAACTTTTTTCGCTATAGGACCCCTGGTTCAACAATGCCAAAAAGTGGACCCGCTGTTGTCGTACCAAAAACGCGCGCGAAAATAGAGAAGGTCCCTTCCCGTCCTAGCAAACCACAATCGGAGCAATCACCTCGGTCCACAGGCCTCAAGAGAGAAGGGTTGGATGACAACCTCCATACTGCAGAGAGACGGAGGTGGGCGAAGGGGGGGAGGTCGTTTTTTAAAGGTCTCCTTGATTCCTCGTT